>JAODAL010086308.1:0-10290 GCA_025379985.1 Phyllomedusa bahiana
TACCCCCCACACAGCGATGTTGGGAAGGGTCGAGAGATTGAGGATCTTCACATGCCCATTCCGAAAGAAACCACCACTGACCAGTACCACGGCCGGGGCCCAGGAACACCGCCGCCGACTGCGGACGGTGCAAAAGGTTGTTGGAGAGCGTCTGAAACAAGTGGTGCATCCTAACCCACGGCCTGTGCAGAGAGACAGTTTTGCCCCAGGTGATCAGGTCATGGTAAGGAGTAAGAGGCCATCTGGGAAGTTGGGTGGGGGGTGGGAGGCGGTCCGGGAGGTGGTCATGAGAAGGGTGGACCCTGCCATCCCAGTCTACGAGGTAGAGCCGATAGGGACAGGGGGCCCGTCACGAAATCTGCACAGAAATATGTTGAGGCGCTGTGATTTTGAAGTGCCTGAAACTACGCCCGAAGTACCTACCCCTGTCCAGCAGCCTCCCTTAGTTGAAGAATGGTGGGCTGTCCCATTGCCGGTGTCAACTGAGGTTCCAGCTGTGACAATCTTGCCACCCAGGGGGATAGTGGAGCAGCCAACAACTCCTTCCCCAGGGAGGTGCCTGAGGCCCCTGAACCTATAGCCCCACGTAGGACGCCCAGATCCAACACTGGTGTACCCCCCCAGCGCTATGCGCAAGATGACTTTGTGTGGGGAGGGTTGTCGAGGACGCCAACTTCTAGTGGGGTGGTATGTGGGATAGTGGGACAGCCTCCTTGCATCCCATGCATGACAGTTGTAAAATGTTTCTTTGTATTCTACTGTTTGGCCACAAGATGCCGCTATGTCCAGTTTCCAGTATATGCAAATGAGGGACATGGTATAAGACTGGCACATGTAGCAGCCATTTTGAGAAGCTGCTGTGATTCTGAGGAGAACCGACAGAGACAGTTGAGCTAAAGGAGCCAGGATTCACAGTCGTTCCAGGGACAGAGGAGAGCCTGCCTGTCTATACAGACGCCATCGCAGAGGGAGAGAGAGAACTCCTGGACAAGAAGGACAAGCTGCCAAGATAGAGAGGACTGCCTGCAGCCGGACCATCCACAAGGATCTGCACCTGAGAACAGAAATTGCCGGCCATCTTTAAGGTACCTTCAGCGGATGCGTGCACGCCAACGAGTTCAGGACTGTGAGAAGGCCTGATATTAGTTTAGTTAGTTTAGGCTCAGTTACAGGCCAAAGGAGGGTTTCCCAAATACATCCTCCTGTTCAGGACTTGGAGAGTTTACTAGTGCACCATTAGCTACTTGAACCGGTTCATCTGTGAGGGAAAGTTTGTGTCACGTGTGTTTGGGAGGGAAGTGGGTAAATCATTTAAGCTGTGTAAGCTGCTGTGCTGCACCACAAGCCCCTGCAACTGCCACCATACACAATTGTTCCCGTTGGTGATTACGGTATTAAGAAGGTAAGGGGTTATCGGCCTTTCCGAACCCCACGGTTAGGTAAAGTTACCGGGCATCCAGAGAGTACACTTCTGGCGGCGCGCTGTGCAGCACAGGGGCCCAGGATACATATTTGTAAATTTGTGTTTGGGGGATCTGTTCACCAACTTGTTCCAGAAAATTCAGTAAAACAAACCGTTGTTGAGCTGGTTTTGGAATCGTGTTCTTTGTCCGTGACTTCTCTGTATTCCAGAAAACCTGCCCTCTGTACTCGGCTTACACCTCCATTGCAGCTTCCATTGCCATTGTCCTGTGCAAAATGATAGCCTTTATAAGTGGTGTGTGAGGTCGATGGAACAACTGTGCCTGGATATCTGGCTTACGGCACAGTGTGATGCAAACACTTTCTGATGGTTTACACTGACACTGTTTGCCGCCCTTGGCTTGGGAAGCAACATCCAATTTCACTTGCAAAATGGATCACTGCTCGCCATTCTTACCACCATCCGTGCAGAGGTCACCTATTGTGGTCATTCCAGCTCATCATTGCTCTCACAACCACTGGAACACACAACATTGTACAGAACTGACCTCTCGGCCTAGGTGCAGAGCGATCTGCTGGACTTAGGGCGACATTTCTCAACTCGCCAACGCCAGTTTTTTGGTTTATATTGCGCTAAATCTGCTTTTGACACCATATTTTGGATGTAAATAAACTGTCGCACACCAAAACTAGGCGCATTATATGCCAGGAACGACACATTCTACTGCGCCTAAAAATTATAAGCTGTGCGCCTCAATAACGCGATGCGCTTATTGAGGCGCATAGCACGTCATTACAAATGTATATGTGTTAGGCGCATTTCATATACTTGTAATGATAAGCTATGCGCCTCTGTGCGTGATATGCCTCGATAGGGGCATTACATACTCTACCAATTAAATGTTTTGTGCCGCGATTAGTGGCACATAGCATATCATTAGAAGCGTATATAATGCCCCTATCAAGGCACATCACGCCCAGAGGCGCATAGCTTATCATTGCAAGTATATGAAATGCGCCTAACACATACTTGTAAAATGTAAAATGTGCCTAACAAATATACACCTCAATAGGCGCATTTCGTTATGGAGGCGCACAGCGCATCATTTTTAGGCGCATTGTGTTTACTATGCATGGTATACCTGACGCCAGATTTTTGATAGGGTCGTACTTTCTGGCGCACTTTACACTTATTTAATGCGCCTAAAAACTAACGTAGCACCACCAATTTTCGGACATCTCGCCCTTCGTCTCTTAGTTCAAGGATCACAAGTGGTGATTACTGGCATGTTGAGGAACAGGAGGTGTTGCACAATCATCCCGCACCACTTGATCTGATTTTTGAGGTTTCATGTGGCAAAAAACTTTGCTTTGAATCAGGCCTTTATGCCCCCACATGCAACAGACTGGAGCTAGATGCTTGAAAATGTGACTGTTTGCAAATCTTAATGACACCTGCGACTCCCAAGATTTGCAGAAAGTTACGGCTTCTCCTTTTTAATGTTCAGGAGTGTGTATATACATAAGTGTGGAGAAAAACTGAATACTGATCGGAGAAGTATTGACACCTCCAGGCTATTTATACATGGCCCATGAAGTGCTGTAATATAAGGTCTAAAAGAGGTTTCAGTCCCAATCAGGGCAACCTATTGGATCTTTCACCACATGAAAAAGACTTCATACATAGTGGCATAACTAAAGCTTTTGCCTCCCAGGTCTGTCCCTGAGTTTGCAGCACCTTTTTACAGACCACACGACTAGTTTTTCAAGTCACGCTTCTTTTTGCAGGCTCATCCTCAAACGATGAATCATAATTGTCACTTAAAAAAAAATCATGTTTTTATGTTGTCATATTCCAAGACCCAGAATTTTTTTTGTCAATGGAGCTATTTAAAGGCTTTTAATTTGCAAGATAACTTCGCCGAGCAGGGAGAGGAGACGTAATCCATAGTTCTCTTTGAGAACTGTGGATTACCGTAATGAATGGGACATATTCCAGCCGCAATTTGCGCACTACGGCGCGTAGTTACGGACTGAAATACGTCCAATTTTAAGCCATGTGAACATAGCCTTAGACTAAGGACCTAAGGTTTCTTTCGTCACGTTCGCTTTTTCCTCCCCTCATTCCAAGAACCATAGCGTCTTAACTTTTTTACTCTACATAGACATATGAAGGCTTGTTTTTTGTGGGAAAAAAATTACTTTGTAACAGTTCCATTGATCATACCATATAATGTACTGGGAAACCCCCCAAAAAATTCAAAATGGGTTATGATGTGGAGAAAAGTTAATTGTGCCATTTATGCGGGGGTCTTGTTGTTATGGTATTCACTTTTTTTTTTTTAATTTTCTATTTCTTCAATTTGCGTTGCAGCACCCTGTCAAGGGTTTTGTTGGCATTTCATGATAATGTTTATAGAAGTCACATAGGGTAAAGATTAGAGATGGGCGAATTTCTCAAAAATTCGATTCGGTCACTTCGCCTAATTTTCCGACAAAATTTTTTTTCTTCCAAATTATTTTCGGCACGAATCGCGTTAAAAAGCAGCTATTTCCAGGCTGCACAGAGCCTGCAGGGTGCTGTAGAACGTTGTGCCATGTTTTAAATATGCAGAGGGAGCTTGGTTTGGGCTTCATACAATGTTGTGTTTTGTATGGACACCAGAGGGACTGCCGCCGCTCTTAGAATCGCTTCACTATAAAATTCCCTGGGCACTTAAGAGGGCAAAACTGACCAAAAAAAACTCAAGCGGGAATGTAGCCTGATAAAGTCATGCCAGCGAAAGCTGGAAAAAAAACAAGCTGAGAGCTCAGGTGGCAACATTAGTGACAGAGTGTGGAGGTGACGGCGGCAGCCACAGCAGCATGAGGTCAGGCAGTGGCACAATGGACATTCTGGAGGGGGCAAAACACGGGGGAAGCCACAGAGTGGCACAATGACTGAGAGCGGAGGTCACGGTGGCAGCAGTATGAGGTCAGGCAGTGGCAAAATTGACATTCTGGAGGTGGCAAAAAAGGAGGAAGCCACAGAAGGGCACAATACACAGTGTGGAGGTCACGCCCAGCAAAAGCATGAGATCAGGCAGTGGCACAATGACATTCTGGAGGCGGCAAAACAGTATTAGGCCACAGAGTGGCACACTGAAACAGATTCGAGGTCACGAAAGCAGCAGCATGAGATCAGGCAGTGGCACAATGACATTCTGGAGGCGGCAAAAACAGTATGAGGCCAGAGTGGCACAATCACACAGTGTGGAAGTCACGGCGCAGCAGTATGAGGTAAGGCAGTGGCACAATGACATTCTGGAGGCGGCAAAACAGTATTAGGCCACAGAGGGCACAAATGATAAAATTTGGGGAGGACACGCCAGCAGCAGCATGAGATCAGGCAGTGGCACAATGACATTCTGGAGGCGGCAAAACAGTATTAGGCCACAGAGTGGCACAATCACACAGTGAGGAGGTCACGGCGGCAGCAGTATGAGATCAGGCAGTGGCACAATAAACATTCTGGAGGCGGCTAAAACAGTATTAGGCCACAGAGTGCACAATGATACAGTGTGGAGGTCACGACAGCAGCAGTATGAGTTTCAGGAAATGGCACAATGACATTCTGGGGCGGCAAAACAGAAAATTAGGCCACAGAGTGGCACAATGATACAGTGTGGAGGTCACGACAGCAGCAGTATGAGATCAGGCAGTGGCACAATGACATTCTGGAGGCGGCAAAACAGTATTAGGCCACAGAGTGGCACAATCACACAGTGTGGAGGTCACGACAGCAGCAGCATGAGATCAGGCAGTGGCAACAATGACATTCTGGGAGATGGCAAAAACAGGGGGAAGCCACAGAGTGGCACAATGACGAGAGCGGAGGTCCGGCCGGCCAGCAGAATGAGGTCAGGCAGTGGCACAATGACACAGTGTGGAGGACATGGCGGGCAGCCACAGCAGCAGCATGAGGTCAGACAGTGGAAACAATGACACAGTGTGGATGTCACCGGCAACAGCAACAGCAGCAGCATGAGGTCATAGAGTGGGCACAAATGACAGAGTGTTGAGGTGGGTGGCAATACCAGCCCCTGGTAAAGATGGTGGTAGGCAGATGGAGAAACCTGTCAGCAGATGTGGTGGCATCAGAGCGGGTGGCGGCATCAGAATAGTGGCTGAGCAGGTAGTTTGAACCCAGTACTGACGCCTAAGGCATTGGTGTGTGGAAATCCATGGCCGATCCACGCCGATTCATCTTGACAAAAGGTCAGTCGTCCACTTTTTCCCGTGGACAAGCGGTTCCCCTTTGGGGGAAACGATGGCCCCCGCCGCACTAAAACACCCGCTCTGATGCCACACTACTGGCCGGGCAGGACAGCTTCTCCACTGCAACGGCTGCAAGTGGCGGCCACAACTCCAGTTTGGCTGCCCAGTAGTCCAGTGGATCTTCTAACTGATGGTGGCAGAGTGCTGTCCAAGTAGGCCACAAACCTGTTGGTTCAGGGTCTGCTCCAGGTCCTGCTGCTGCTGCTGGCGACTGCCCTCCTCACTAGGCGGTTTGAAGGAAAGCTGCTCTTTCAGTGACTCCAGATTTTAGGTTACTACTGATGGAGCTGGAAATGCCCCTGCCCCCCCCCCCCATTCCCCCAGCAGCCGCGGCAGTAGTACGTAAGCGCTGAGGGAACCCCCATCGGGACCGGTCAGAGGAGGGACGACGCTGCACAGAGGCAGCAGCCAACTGATTACGGAGGTTTTCCCTATAGTATTTGAGTTTGTCTTCCCTCTCACTAGCTGGGAAAAAGGCTCCCATTTTGGACCCGTAGCGAGGGGTCCAATAGGTGGAGAGCCAGAAGTCATCCCTTTTCCCGGGATGCTGACTTTCGGCTGTCACTAGCCAGGCAAATAAGCATGCTGCGGGCCATCTGCACAAGTGACTCCAGGGCGCTCCCTGCCTCCATTTCCACTGTATAACTGCCACGGTGCTTGGGGGTCATCTGCCTCGTCTTCCTCATCTCCTCCACCCCCCTCCAGCTGCTCCTGCCCCTCCTCTCTTGTCACCTGGGTAGAAAATCCACTCATTTCACCAGACAATGCTTCTGCTCCAATGTCCTCCTCCTCTCCTCCATTTCAGTCCCACCGGACTCATGTGGCCACGAGATTAGTCGCCACGTCTCCATCCCCTGCCCAAAACAGATTTTTCAGCATCTGTTCCAGGACATGAAGCAGTGGAATGATGTTATTCATCCGTAGTCCTGGCGGACTGACAAATAAAGTCACCTCCTCGAATGGCCTCAAACAAACGGCAGGTGTCACGCATGAGCTCCACTGGCTGACATCAAAATTACACAGGGAGAACTTCTGTCTGCCTGGATCATCAAAAAAATCGTTACGGGCCTTTCTCTGTTCATACAGTCGGTCCAACATGTGCAGGCTGGGAAATTTCCCGCGGGTGGAGGAAAAATCGCATATCAGAGTGTGTTGGGGGAGGCCGTTCTGCCGCTGCAACTCGAGGAGGGTGTTCCTGGCTTTGTACGAATGGATTTAAAATGCATGCACAGTTTCCTGGCCTTTTTTAGAATCTTCTGAAGATCGTGGAAGACTTCAGGAACCCTTTTCACAAACCCGATTGAACACATGCGCCATGCAGGGCGGCATGGACCATCCCTCCTCGGTGCAGCGCGGACACCATGTTCCTCCCATTGTCCGTCACCATGGTTCCGATTGCAAGTTGGGGCGGAGAAAGCCACACAAACGATTTATTGCTGCATGAAAGCGGAGCAGTTCCTCCCCTGTGGGGACATCGTTCGCCCAGGCAAGCCAGGTGTAGAATGCGTGACACCGCTGTGCCCTACACATGTGGTAGATGGAGCAGTACTTGTGGAGGCTGAGATGGTGGTGGTGGTGGAGGATGGAGGAGGTGGACATTGGCGTAGGAGCCGCAGTTTGACAACGTGGAGGAGAAAGCGGCGTCTCCTGTCCAAGTTGTTGGTGTGCCTGGGTCAGAAGCACATTCACCCAGTGGGCCGTAAAGGACATGTACTGGCCTGACCGTTTGTTACAGCTCAACCTCCGTGCTGCCATGCACCTTGGAAACAAACGATAAGCTCAAGGACTGACCCACCTTCTGTTCTACATATTTATGAAGTGCTGGTACTGCCTTTTTGGAAAAAAAATTACGGCTTGGAACTCTCCATCTCGGCTCGGGAAAAAGCCATTAGTTCTCCCGAACGGTGCAGAGTCCACCATTTGGAAAGGGAGCGACTGCAGTACCAACAACTTGGACAGGAGCACGGTCAGCTGCTGCACCTTAGGAGGTTGGACGCATACTGTTGTCTCTTTGCAATTCGCCTTGTGAACGACTGCTGGCGCCATGAGTAGCGAGGAGCAGGAGCATCTGGACCGGGAGATGAGTCAAAGAGAAACAACTCCTTCTGCAGAGGTGGGGGAGCCTTGACTGGCTGCAATGGCATTGCATGCCACTGGGCGCTGCTGCTGCTGCTGTTGCTGCGGCGGCGGATGGACCACCAATCTGAGCCACGTTTCTCCCAGGCCACCGGGTGGTGACGCTGCATGTTGGGTTTACGCAGGGCCGTGGTGCAACGTTAGCTCCCTGGCCACGCTTCACTTTCTGCCCCAGATTCTACATATACCCATATTCGGCCTCCTCCGGTGTCTTAGCAAAGAACTGCCACACCGCCAGTATCGGATTTTTACCGCCAACGCTCCGCACTGAGTGACTACTGCCGCCGCTGCCTCGCTGAGCCCCTGTGCTGCTACTTTCTTGGGCCTGCGAAGCGGGTTTTTTACCCCGTGGCCGCTTGGCTCCCGACCTCACACTGCTGCTATCCCGCTGACTCACGGCCACACGACCCACTTGCTGGCCTGCGCTGCTGCCTGACTTTGCAAGCTGACGCCCTCTTCTCCTGACGATGATGAAGCCCTTGCCTCCCCCCGGCTCCCAAGTGCGGTCGGCTACATCATCATCTATTTGTGTTTCATCGTCACTGCTGTCCTCATCACCGGTCTTGGTATGCCGAGGATGACCTCTCACAACATTGACCTCCCATGCCACTCTCCACATCTTTAACTTTGCCGCTACTGCAAGAAGCTGGCAATTGGCCCCATTTCTTTGCTGCCAAGTAGCTGCTGACTACCCTCCTCAAATTGTTAATCCACGCCATATAGTGGCACTGAGCCCAGACCACATAGTAGATCTCTGGCTGAGGGAACCGGATGGGACAGAGGCGGGCTGAGGACAGGTGAGGGCCGCTGACCCCCTCCCGGCCTTGCCAACTAATAGTTGTGTCTGAGGTTCCCACTCTTGGCTGGGGTTGTCAGATGTCATCTGGGAGGAAGAGGATGACCTAGTCAACCAATCAAGAACCTTTGGGTTGCTGAACAACACACGGGCCGCTAGATGACAGCGGCAGTTGTGGCCTCACCGAGTGACCCCTGCTGCGACGTTCCCCTTGCTGTGCTGCGCACCTGGGCCTGTTCCAGGAAATGTTTGTGCCACTGCCCCCTGGCAGGTGCAGAGCCGCCACCTCTTTGTCTGACATACTGTTTGTTCTAAAATGTACAGACACTGTTGGGTGATGATAGCTGTATATGATTAAATATACACCGTTTTTGACTCCAAATGAACCCAGTAACAAGCTTGGGTAACCCTTGGATATAAATTGCGCTCCACAAATGGCCAGGAAAAATTTACTTGTATGTGTCGTTTAAAAAACACTGTGTGTTTTACTAAATGTAAAATACACAAACAGGCTTAATTAACCTTCGGACATGAATTAGGCTACAGCAAAAATGTATATATTTTGCCGTTGAAAGAGACGGTTTATTTTTGTCAGCACACCAGCAAAACAACGCTTAATTAACACCTGGATATAAAAAAAGCGCCAAAAAATTGAGCCCCACAAACTAGTAGCTTTGTAGCGTGTAACCCAAATTTCTTTTTTCTACGCCACACAACAAGGATATACAGTTGTAATTAACCTTTGCTTGTGGAATTAGGCTACAGGAAAAAAATTTTTATATTTTGGCGTTAAAAAAGACGGTTTCTTTGGGGTCAGCACACCAGCAAAACAACGCTTAATTAACCCCTGGATGTAAATTGCGCCAAAGAATTGAGCCCCCAAAAATAGTAGCTTTGTAGCGTGTTACAATTGCGTGTTTTCTACGCCAAACAACAAGAGATACAGTTGTTAATTAACCTTTGCTTGTGATTAGGCTACAGGAAAAATTTATATATTTTGGCGTTGAAAAAGACGGTTTCTTGGGGTCAGCACACCAGCAAAACAACGCAAAATTAACCCCTCGATGAAAATTGCGACAAAGAATAGAGCCCCACAAAATAGTAGCTTTGTAGCGTGTTACAATTGCGTGTTTTCTACGCCACACAACAAGAGATACAGTTGTAATTAACCTTTGCTTTTGAATTAGGCTACAGGAAAAATTTATATATTTTGGCATGGGAAAAAAACGGTTTCCTGAGGTCAGCACACCAGCAAAACAACGCTTAATTAACCCCTGGATGTAAATTGCGCCAAAGAATTGAGCCGCACAAAATAGTAGCTTTGTAGCATGTTACAATTGCGTGTTTTCTAAGCCACACAACAAGAGATACAGTTGTAATTAACCTTTGCTTGTGAATTAGGCTACAGGAAAAATTTATATATTTTGGCGTTGAAAAAGACGGTTTCTTGGGGTCAGCACACCAGCAAAACAACGCTTAATTAACCCCCGGATGTAAATTTGGGAATAGAATTTAGCAGCAAAAATAAGTGGTATTTGTATTGTAAAAACGTGTTTCTTTAAATGAATCAACAGGAATGGTTTGATCCCACTTGGGTATTGAATGTAATTCAGCTTGGC
>JAODAL010086309.1:0-10290 GCA_025379985.1 Phyllomedusa bahiana
TTTTTAAAAGCTTTTACGCATTTAGAGATATTGTGAACAGGATCAGTCCCACTGACTTTCTAAGCCTGATCTGTGACCTGGGAAGAAGTCATTGTGCAGGGCGGGGGAGAGAGAGCTCTGACTATCTCCTAGGGTGACTGGTGGATCCTGTGTTATCTATACACATTTGTGTTACCTTTCCGTATAATCCTGCTTGTACTGATATTACGTACACTGCTGAAAATCTTTCTCTACAGAACAGTGAGTGTCAGACTATTATTAGGCCTAGTGACCAAAGTGAAAACTCCAGGACTTAAAGGTTTTTTCTCGATACAAAGATCATATCGTAATGATGGGGAGAGTAAAAATAAGCAGTTTTGCAATTACCTAAATCATTTAGTATAGCAGCTATTAGCTAATATGTGTGTTCTAAACCTAAAACTGCATGCCCCACGCCCTCTTTGCTGTGGATGGCTGTCTGAAATTTAGTTCAACCTTCTGAATGAGACACACCAAGTGTGCTGGACATACTCCTTGTGTTGTGATTGGCTGTCTGCACTCTATGTGATTACTCCCCCCTGAGCTGTGTCTGAAAGTGAAACTGACTGAAGGCTGTTCTGCTTATCTGCCAGGGACAGCTTTGATGTGAAGGATCTGGACAATGCTTGATTCACTCCCCCATCCATATAACACACATTTAATATACTCCGCTAGACACAATGACAAGATATCACTTTATGTAATATTAGGAGGCTGTATGTATAACTGCTTACACCAATACAGATGTTCTATTTACAAGGAGCTTGTGGAGGGAGGTGACATTCCAGGCATCAAAACTGATCATTGAGGAGGTCGCAGAGCTGTGCCCCTCCCCTTTCCCTTCCCACAGAATGAGCACTGAGGAGGGAGCAGGGACAGGGAGGGGGTGTGATGATGTTACCACTCCTCAGTGAGAGAAGACATGCCTACTGGGAGGAGAGACCCACCCCTGGATTTGAAGCTGTAAGAGAGAGAAAGCTCAAGATGCCTGCGAATGCCTGTACTGAGAAAATCCCTTTAAGATTTTTTTAAAAATAGTGAAAGTGATATGGAAAATGTAAAAAAATTCTTTAAAAAATATGTTTAGCATAAAAACATGAGTTACACAAAAAGTCATTTTTTACACTTTCCCTTTAAGAACGAGGTATAGATTTTGTCTAGGTTATATCATACATAAGAGCTACTTGTTAAAAACAAAGTTAAGTCACACCAGTAAAAGCAACAATTTCAGAGAAAGGTGTCTACCACAGGATACACAGAAAAAAGGAAGTAATAGAAATAGTATACATAGCAAATGATTATGTAATTCATTGTTCCAGGACAAGAATAAAGAGCTAGTGTATGTGCATTTAGTAATCTAAAAGAAGAGGAGCTTCAGTATGATAGCGACGTATTGTGTATTATTACACTTGCCCGTGCATGCCTACCCACCTTGTATGTCTGGAAGATTCCCAGAAAAAAATAACTTCCCTGACCTGGAATATTAGACTAGTCGAACAGATTACTGCCAACATAATAATTGGTTTAGTAATGCAGCAGAGATTGGCATCCATCCCTTCTTGCGCAATAGCATATGTGCATTGGTAACTCAGTGTCTCTGTGTTCACAAATACTTACCTGCTATTGCCAGTCCTTACTGTCATCCCTAAACCAAGAATGTCACTGGTCACTGTGACAGCGACCAGCTTTCTACTTGTGCCTACCTGTGTTAATGGTCATTCTAAGCTGAATTGACCTGCCCCTGTCAGATCACAGATGTTACACAGCTTAACCAGGGCACCATGAAGTGTATATGTCATTGTTTTTAATGTCTCGATACACCATGATGTACAGATACGTCATGATGATAGCCCGGTCACAGGAGCATTGCTGGCACAATCTCTGTGTGAGCCCTGAGGTGACTGATAGCTTGGCAGCTGCGATACTCAGCATACCAAAAAACTAAAAAGGGGGTTTTTTGGGGAAAATTTTGAAAAATAAAAAAAAAACAACACTCCCCCGGCCACTTTATTGGGGTACACAGGGCCCAAACTGCTCGTTAAAAATTTTAATTTCAAATCAGCCAATCACAGGGCGGAAACTCAGTGAAATTTAGGAAATGAAAGACATGGCCCAAGACAATCTCCTATTTAAAACCGAGCATCAGTATGGGGAAGAAGGTGTTTTTTATTTCCCTTTTTAAACGGGGCATGGTTGTTTGGTTCCAGAAGGGCTGGCGGGAGTATTTCAAAAAAACGGGCTGATCTCCTGGGATTTTCACGCAAAAACCATCTCTGGGGTTTACAGAAAAGGTTTCTGAAAAAAAAAAAACATCCATTTGAGCGGAAGCCCTGTGGGGAATTGCCCATTGTTGATCCCAGAGGAAAAAAGGGAAAAGGGGCAAAATGGTTCGAGGATAGAAAGGCAACAGTAACTCAAAAAAGAAAACCCGTTCAACCAAGGTAGGCATAAGAATCTCTGAACGAACATCCGGCGAATTTTTGGGCAGATGGGCTACAGAAAGCAGAAGCCCCACACCGGGTCCCACCCCTTTTCAGCTAAAAAACAGGAAACTGGGGGTTTAAAATTTTTCCCCAACTCATCAAAATTTGGGGCCCATTTAAGAAGATTGGAAAAACGTTCCTGGTTAAAAGGTCTCGATTTTTTGCTGCGACATTCCCGGGTGTTGGGTCAGAATTTTTTTGTCAAAAAACAGAAAGCATGGATCCATCCTGCCTTTTATCAAAAGGTTCAGGCTGGTGGTGGTGGTGACAGGGTGTGGGGGGGAAAATTTTCCCTTTGGGACTCTTTGGGCCCCTTGGGACCAATTGGGGCATCGTTTTTTAAAACCCTTTTGGAATCTATGCCACGAAGGGAAATTTAGGCCCTTTTTGAAGGCAAAAAAGGGGGCCAACCCCTTACTAGCATGGTTGTACCCAATTTTTAAAATTTGGGGGGTTTAGTGTACACATACTGGGTATCACATTAATTTTTGCCAAAACGGTGGGAAAAAAGAAAAAAAAAATTAAAAAATAATGGGGGGAAAATGTTGTTTTTTCCCCTCTCCTTCAAAAAAAAAAAGTTTTAAACAATAAGTTAAATTACCCCAAAAATGGTGCAAGTGAAAAAAAATCATCTGGGGAAAAAAAAACTGGGGGGGGAAAAATTTTTTTTTTCGCTGAGAAATTTTTGTGGGGTTTTCTCAACTTGTTAGGCTATTTCTACACTCACAGAAAAAAAATCGTTTTTTCAGCGTTTTTTCATTTTTAACAACGCTGGAAAAAAAAACTGTAATCATCTCCCATAGGCTTCTATTGGGAGTAAGGGGGCGGAGTCGGTGCCTATTTTGGGAGGGCCCCGGGGTCCATAAAAGGGACCGGGTCCAACTCCCAAAAAAATATAAAAAGTTGGTCCATTAGTTCGATGCAAAGAGCAAGAGGAAATTTTTTCCGGCCAGGGGTTACTGCTTCCATATCTTCGCCTTAAACACATGAGGGGGTGTAATTGATGACATGGTCTCAGGGGAAAAAATTTCCCGCTCCCCTGGGAACCAGTTTTAGCAAAAAATTTTTTTTCCTGCTTTTCAAAAAAAGTAGAAATTCAAAACCCTTCATCAAAACTGACTGTGCTGGGGCAATTTCTTATACCCTGACATTGTTAGAATTTTTGCCCCTGTGGTCCCGCTTCCCCCCCCAACCCAAAAGTTTGTAGAGAGGCCGTCTCTACCCTGAAATAATGAGATCAATGTGAGGTCATGTATGCGGACTGATGGAGGAAAATCTTTTTCTGAAAAAATTCAGAGACCACAAATGTTCCCTGCAGTTTTTTTGCATATTAAATTTTTTTATGCCCTAAAGTCATATAATAAAATTTTTTTCATGACAAGCAAAAGGAAAACAATGGTTTAACTTGTGATTTCAGGCCCCCAATCTACCTCCACTACAGTTTTGTCATAGGTACTGAAATTTTTTATATACATCATCTTACCAATTTTATTTAAATTTGACTTGCAAGATTTGCATCTGCTTGTTCTGCAGATTTTTTCCTGTAACTGCATTGTTAGTGTTTTGTAAAAAAATCAAAATGTTAATTTTTTTATTTTGTTAGTTTTTGGGAAATCCCCCTTTTGGTTTAAATACTTGAACCCTTTGGGCTGTGAATCAGTTTTCAAGCATGTCTTGCCCAAAATCTATCCAGGTCTCTTCTACACACCCCAATGTTGGTGCAGATGGATTTGGGATACAAAACAGCTTTTTCTTAACTCTACCCACAAGTGTTCAAAAGATCAAAACATTGTTACCATTTTGCTTATAAATGTCTGTTTACCTAAATAGCTTGTTATTGTAGCAAAAGGTGTAAACGCCTGATGTTCATTTTTACACAGTAAATTACACTTAAACATGCGCCTGTATGGGGGATTCAGGGTCGGGTTGAGGTTTTTAGAAATTGAGGAGTCGAAGCGGGGCTTTGGCTTCCGACTCCACAGCCCTGCTGCGTCTACCTGAGTTTCTTTTTTCTGCTCGTTTTTTTAGGGCCCCTCTTTTGAAACTGTTTAAAAAACCGCCAGAGCAGGGCAGAAAATTTACTACAGGAGTCTAGGGAAAAGACCGGACGTCTTTTGCCGGTTTTCGCCAAGGTTTTTTGCCACGATTTTTCAATAAAAAATTTCCCGGAGACCCAACCCACCTTAGGGGTGTTAATAAAGGTTTATGAAATCAAATCTGGCATACAATGTCTGATTGTCCTTGTTTGTACCTTTTGTAATAAAATGATCATGCTTTGGTCCTAAAATTTTTGTCAATTCCTTTTTTTTGCTAAAAATATGTTTTTTAGGTTTTTTGGCATCAGAACCCTTTTTTTTATGGTTTTTGGTGTTAAAATTTTTTTTAAACATTTTTTTTGGCGTAATAAATTTTCCTCGCTTTGCCCCAAAAAAATAAGTTTTTTTACGTATTTTGGCGAAGAATTTTTTTGTTTACGGATTTTGGCCTAAAATCTTTTTTTTTCAGATTTTGGCGCTAATAAAGTTCTCTGTTTGACGCCAAAAATACGTTTGTTGTTTTTTTTAAAGTTTTTGGCCCCAAAACCCGCTTTTTTTACGAATTTTGGTTTTAAAAATCCTTTTTTTAAACATTTTTTTTGGGCGCTAATAAAGTTATTATTTCGACGAACAAAAATACGTTTTTTTTTTTTTAGGGATTTTGGTGCAAGAATCCGTTTTTTTACGGTTTTGGCACTAAAATACTTTACTTTACGATTTTGCACTAATAAAGTTTTTCGCTTCTGACGCCAAAAATACGTTTTTTTTACAGTTTGGGGCCCAAAAGTTTTTTTTTTTTACAGTTTTTGGGTGTTAAAATCCTTTTTTTAAAAATTTTGGCGGTATTAAATTTATCTCGCTTCTGACGCTAAAAAACGTTTTTTTAGGATTTTAGCGCCGAATCCATTTTTTTACAGATTTTAGCGCAAAAAAAATTTTTTTCTTAACTTTGTTAGCGCCAAAATATGTTAAAAAAGTATTTTACGCCAAAACCCATAAAAAAAGGGATTTTGCGCCAAAATTGGAAAAAAACATGTTTTTTTGGTGTAGAAGAAGATAATTTTATTAGCGCCAAAATTTATTTTAAAGAAAAGGATTTTAGTCCCAAAATTCGAAAAAAAAAAGGGATTCTGGGACAAAATCCGAAAACAGAAAACTTATTTTTACATCAGAAGCGAGAACTTTTTTGGTGCCAAAATCGGGAAAAAAAATAGGGATTTTTACACCAAAACCCAAAAAAAATGGACTATAGGGCCAAAATTAATAAAAAAAAAACCTTATTTTTGGCAAAAACCGCGATATGCTTTTTAGCGCCAAAGTCCTAAAAATTTTCAGATTTTAGCCCCCAAAAATCCCATTTAAAAAAATGGATTTGGGGCTAAAATCCGTTAAAAATCTTTTTTGGAGACAAACACGAAATAACTTTATTGCCCCAAAACTTTAAAACGACTACAAGATGACATATAAACCCAATTATGTGTTTTTATATCCCCTTTTGTGGGCCCCGGGTTACATCCAATGGTTAATTTATGCATACATTAAAAAACGGCTTGAAGACCAGCAAAAAACACGGTTAAAAAACGTGCCAAAAAAAGCGGCAAAAAACGCATTTTTTCAGCTGCTTTTGACGGGCGTGGACGGAAAAACTCATTTTTCAAATTTTTTTAGTAATTTTTTTTCAGGTCTTTTTTTTGTCCACTGCACTGAAAAATTGCCCTTTTAAGAACCACAGCCGTTTCACGTTTTCTCTTCCCGTTAGGCATGGGGGGTTCTTTTGCAGTGAATGAACAGTTTTAATTCCTAGCTGACCATTACAGTGACATGAGTTAGAGGTATGTAAACGTAGTGAAAGGGGCAGAGCTCAAAAAAGGGTTAAAACTTGTCAGTCATAATGTAAACAAGTCCCTTCTTCGATAAGTAACACAGCAGAAGGATGCATGGGGCCACTGCTGCAGCCTGATAAAAAAGAGAGAGGTGGCCACAAATAAGATGGTTGTGTACAAGAAAAAAGATAAGACCCGGACTAAGTCGAAAGAAACAAAATTTAACAGAAAGTATTTGGTAAAGGGCCTTTTTTATTTTTTTTTAAATTTGGGGTTAATTTTTATGGATTTTCTTGCGAAAGAATGATGTAAATTTATTTGGGGTTGGAAAAATCGCGGCAAAGCCAAATGCTTTATTTTTTTTATGTTTATATTTTTAAGTGAAAAACCCCCATGTCCCTTTAGTTCCCAAGGGTAGGGAAAAATTTGTATTTTATTTGACAGTAAAATTGTTTTCCAAAAAAAAATCTTTTTCTGTAGTATTCTAAGGGCATTTCTATTTTCTGTTGAAGAGCTGTTTTTTGGGTTGTTTTTGAGTACAAATTCACTACATCAACTTTTTATTCTCTTTTTATTTAGTTTTTTTAAATAACTGGAGTTTTCGATTGGGTGTTAGCAATGCGACAATCCCAGTTCTTTTTTATTTCTTTAGTTTTATACTAATAGGTGGGTTAAGGGGGTTCCACTACGTTAGGGGCTCCATGAAAGTATCCATTTGGACTAACATGAAAAAAAAGGGACCCCGGTGGATACCCCCCAACGTAGCCTCTGTGGCCCCATAGAGAAAATAGAGGACACTTTACCCTGTGTGGGGGAGGGTTTTCTCTTTTTCTCGGCTGCGTGATTTCCGTAGGACTTAATAAAAAGTAGACTACACTACTGGTCCCCAAGATAATGTTGTACTGAAAATAAAGCAAAGGTAGCCCACACAGGGCTTTGTCGCACTGTTATTCCTATGGGGACCGCCCTTTCTGCAATGCGGTAATGCAGGGGGTTTCCTTTTTTGAGGACCCAACCGATGCCCTTTAACGTAGCCATAGTGTGAGGCAATTCGTATAATTAGCCGCATCTGCAAGTGATGGGTAGGCATGTCTGGCCCTAACATCACTATGGTTTCATTCGCGCAGTTTGGAGCAACTGTGAGATTCCCATGATTTAAATTTTATGTTTGATCTGGAGGGTTAGGCCTGTTCACACGTGTATTTGCACGTAATTACCCGAATTGCCCTGTGACGGGGGCGGGGGGGGAATGAGCAGGGGGCGGCACTTGCCGGCCCATAGACAACACTGTAGCGGCGCGTATACACCGTAGTAATTCAATGTCAAATTTTTTCCCCCACCCGGCAGCTTGCCGGGGGGGAGGGAACGTAATCCCTATTTTTCCCATGAGAAAAGGAAAATTTCCCTAATGAATGGGGGGTTTCGGCCCGTAATTGGGGCACTTCGGTGCGGAAATTTCGGACCGAAATACGGCCCATTTTGCCGTGTGAACATGGCCAAGAGACTTTCAGGGAGGACCGCAGAATGAACAGAATTTTTTATTGTTGGGGTCTATCCTTTGGTCTAAGCACTATCACCTAATGGACAAAAATATGGCTCTTTTTTTCCACCAATACACCACCCTCCTATTGTCACAAAGGGAACCCTGATTTTTTACTGCATGGATGAGGTTTAAAAAGTACCATTTGCAGACAATGGTGTAGATCTCCCGGGGTTCGGGGGAAAAGTCTGTTTTATTTAATGCCTCGGGGAAGACCAATATCTTTTCGACATTGCTTTTAGAAGACCCAAAAATTCTATTAGGAAATGTTCAAGGCTGATTTTTGGCGCTGATTTTTTGTCAGGATTGAGCATGAATCTGCCTCAGAATAAACAACCCGTATGCCTTACTTTTTTTCTAATGGAAATTCAGCCTGGTGTTCACTTTCTTGACCCTTATTTTTTATACCCCGAAAAAAAAATTGCTGTAATTCTTGAGTTTGGTTCCGGCTGAATCCTCACCTCACTTATAGTTTATAGGAGGCTGAAAAACAAATCCCTCCGGGTCCCCCCAAAAAAACCGGGGGGGTTAAAAGACGCCAGGGGGGTTTTTCCCAAAAAAAAAAAAAAAAAGGTTTCAACCTGATTCAGTTTTTGGGGGGTTTGAAAAATAGCCATGTGGGGGAAGTCCTTATTTCGTACCTTGAAAAAAATTTTATTGCAGAAGTTAAAATTTTTGGGGTGATAAATAAGTCTGCCGGGGTGGGTTTCATAATCTCTGTACGGGGCCCAACTTACAATGTTTGCTTACAGTAATTTCCCCCCATTAACATGAAAACTTATGGGACTGTGGCACTTGTAGTTCCATGTTCACAGGATAGAAGTTGTGGAATGACAAGTTCCAGTGCCACAGCAGCAATGAGGTGAATTTTTTAACAGGGGCACAGACAGCAAAAAAAATGTAAAAACCCTTCCTGCACTCCCTAAAACTAAAATTTTTTGTGGGTTTAAATTTTTAAATTCCCTGTTTGATTTACATACAAATTAAATTTAAAGAACAAACCTACAGTCTCTACCCTGTTCGTAACCTGGGGACTGCCTTATTTTGTTTCCCCTGGGAAAAAAAATATTCACATAAATTAAAACAATTAAAATAAAATAATCAGAGACCAGCAAAAGAAAAAACCCCCTACTACTTCTACATCAATAAATACGTTTGCTAAAAAAAAACCTGACATTATTAGAAGGTTGTTGCCTGCAATTAGGGGGCTACATTCACAAGGGCAGATTGTTGCATTTTTCTGTAAAAACCCCACTGAAAAAAATAAATTAAAAATACACAACAACGGTGACGTTTTGTTCCCTTTTTTTTTTTTTTGCAGATTATTTTCAATGTAACCCAAAACTATAATCCACAGAAAAACCTTCCCTGTGTATTTTAGTGTGTTTTTTTCCCCTTTTTTCCATTAAAGCGATGCAAGACATAAAAATATGTACTAATTAGAAAATGGTTATTGGGTGAGTTTTGCGCATTTTTATTCGCAGATTTTCTGATTTGAGCATACCCTTTAATCAAATGACAGAAGTGCAGAAAAAAAGAGACTCATTCATGTTATGTTTAGCCAGTTCGGGCCGGAAACTGGAAGAAAAAGAAATGATTATTTACAGTTTTTTATGGTCCAACACGCTTCCATCAAGCTGTTACCAATTATGCAACAATTTCCTTTGGGGGATGAAAAGGATTTGTTTTTTCGAAGACTTTAAAATGACTTTTTAGCAAAAAGTTTGCTCCAAAAATAACAAATGTTTACTTTAAATGTTGATTTTTAAATTTGTTTCTCCCATTTTGGGGTTTTCAAGTAGGAAAAAAAGGTGAAATCCCTCTTTTCATGGGCCCCAAAAAGTAGGGCTGCCATAAATAATTTCAGTGCGCCATACAGCTGAAGTGGGCCACCCACTTAAAACCAAATTTCCACCCCAAAAAGCAGGCCCCCTTTTTTAAAAAATTTAATCAGAGCCCTGACAGGAGTAAGGGGCCCGTATTGGGGCCCCTTGGAGCTCCTGTTCAAGTAGCCCCAAAAGGCAGCTGGATTTTAGTTTTCCACTATGGCTAAATTCACACGGCTAATTTCGGGCGTAAGTACCCCCAAATTCTTTGGAAATTTGGGAGGTACTGCTGTGGGGCGGGGGGGCCGGCAGCCAGCTGGCCCATAGACATTCATTATTTGGGCGTGTATCGCCATAATAATTGACAATTTTTATGAGAACTGTGGATTACCGTAAGACTGGGGCACAGTAAACCGCAAAAAACATGCAAAAAATTTCGCCAAATTTAAGCCCTGTAAAAAATAGCCTATCACACATAAAAAAGGCTTTTCTGAACTGAGATACAAACTATTTTGTACACTTGATTACAGAAGTGTATTACAGGCACTGTTAGGGTATGTTCAC
>JAODAL010086310.1:0-10290 GCA_025379985.1 Phyllomedusa bahiana
ATAAAAGCACTTGTAGGCTGTCCGGAAAATCAAACCCGGGGGATCAAGTCAGGATCTACTGCTGATTTTTTGGGTTCCAAATACCACAGGACACTTTAGAGAGCCCATGTTTCTTCTCAGTCCTGCAGTGTGGGGACTGCCCCACCGAGTACCACGAGTCACCGTTGGAACCCAAGTCCAACACATACACCCCCCACAGCCATGCAGAATGATCGGCACATCACCTGCCTTCGAAATACTACTGTGGACTGTGGGTTTTTCCAGGCCCACTTCCGCAGAAGTGAACCCCGGACCTATAGCTTCCCAGGGCGTTGTATGTCCATCACGCTCCCTGCACTGCGGGTCCTAGGCCTCGGAGAAGCCAAAGCTTGCATCTTGGCCAGGAGGCGTGATGATTTCATGCCCCCCCACGGGGATGCGAGCTCCCGTTCAGCTGCTTAGGGGGAAAGGAGAGGAAAAGTAATTTTTTTAAAAAAATTTTAATGAACGGGGGACTGCATATAGGGGCTTCAGGGGGCATGTATGCGGCTACAGGGGGTAAAAATACCTAACGGGGGCATGTTATTTTATATGGCATGTACTCCACAGGAGCGAACTAGCTACGGGCAGCAGTAACAGCACGGGGGGCTTGTAAAAACCCACGGGGTGCAGTATCGGCTACAGGGGCCATGTACATACCTGCGCGGTAATAAGGGTTTTTACTCGGGGAAATGTATATACTACAGGAGGCGAAAACAGCTAAAGGAATCGGAAAATACCTACGGGGGGCATTATCGCTATAGGGGGCTGATAGGGCTCGGGGGGCTGTTTATACCTAAGGGGCAGTATACAGCAACAGGGCTAAGTATAACTACAGGGGAAATTTTAATGGCTACAGGGGCATATATTTGGCTACGGGGGGCTTTTAGCCAAAAGGGAGGCATGTATACATGCTACAGGTGCTTGAACCACACGGGGGCATGTATAGGCTAGAGGGGCTTGTAATTTCTACGGGGTGCTCAAAAATTCCTAAGGGGGCTCTATAACCTACAGGGGAAGTATACCAAAGGGGGAATATGCATACCTACGGGGGGGCAGCTATACCTACAAGCATATAAGCTCCAGGGAGACAGCACTGACAGGGCTATATGTACTTTCAAGGGTTCTGCCTTCTAACAGGTCTCTATTTACTTACTACCTACAGGGGGCTACCAACCTACAGGGGTCCCTTAACTACTTACCGAGACCAAATGTCACGGATGCCCCTGCGACCCCGCCCCGGGTCGCAGTGCATCCGGCCCCGACTCCGAGCGGCGCCCCCGCCCGCCCCTGGGGGTCCGGGGTCCGCTCATCCCCTGCCCGGGCCCCAGTAACTTACCCGGCCCCTCCGCCCCTCCCCCGGGGTCCTGGGCGTGCGCGGCGCCCCCCTTAGGGACGCGCGCCCCGGCAGTCTGAGATTTAAAGGGCAGTGCCCCGGGTAATTGCCATTGCCGGCACTTTTCCCTATTTTACCCCCACCTCTCCAGTGGCCTTTCCCGGGATCTTTAGTGCCATGCATTGTAAAGCTTCCAGAAAGCCTTGTCCCCAAACGTGACCAGACCCTTTTGCTTACTTTTACCGACCACATCCTTGCCGCCTCCCTACCTTCTGCCTGTTACGTTTCACGAACCACCCCGCCCCCCTGACCTTCTTGCCTGTCCCGACTACGACCTGCCTGCCGTCCTGTCCTCGACCCTTGGCCCCACCGAGGCAAGCCCCCCAGGGGTAGGACCTGGGACTCCCCCGCGCAACCACCCGTTTGGGGCGGGCTCTGGAATCCCGGGACCCACTTAGACTCCACCCCTGGGTGGGCTTACGCCATCCCTGCGGTGGCCATGGACCACCCCCAAGACCTAACAGTAAGATCCGGCCAGGATCCCCCCAAAGGGGCCCCTTTTGCCGACGTCGCCAATATAAACCACCCGTCGTGGTCGAACAATCAAACAGATCACGCGGGCACGCACAGCAGCTCAGCAGCTCCCCTCCATGAGCAGCAGCTCATCGCCCTCAGCAGCAGCACCCGGCTGCAGTGTTCCTCCCGTGACTCGCTACAGTGGCCCCGAAGCTCCGCTTGGCCATCCGACAAAGTTCAGGGGGACCCTAAGGCCTGCGGGGGCTTCATACCCAGTGCCCCCCTTCATGGGAAAACTTATGGCGGGTCAGTTCCCTTGGGAAAACCCAAAGGGGGCCTTTCGGGTCGTCTCCTCTGGGGTAAAGCCCTGCCTGGCAACTCCTTTTCTGGGACCGAGGCACCGTCACCCGCCCTGGTGACATTTCTACGGGAATTCCAGTGTCTTCAAAGGCCTCCCCGGCTTCGTCTGCCGAGCCCCGCCCTTTTTTGAACCTGCAACAAGGGAACGCCTCCGGGGAGACACCCTGCAGTTCCACACACTTGCATCGAGCTGGTTTTGGAACAATCACTTGTGCCCACTTTCAGGAAAAGGGTCTCTCCAGCCAGATAAAGGATGCCCCGCCGCCCGGGACCCATACTCTTCTTTAAAGCACCCCCACCTTTTGGCAACCGGTTGATATCCGCTTCGCAAGAGACGTGGGGAGCTCCCCAAAGCAAAAACCCAGTCCCCCACGCCGCCTGCCCCCGTCCTCCCCGGGTGTTTCTTGGGCCCCCACAGCCCCTTTCCCCAGCCAGCCGGGGAAAGGGGTCTGCCAGTGGATAAGCCCCCTGACTCGCGGAACTTGACCAACGGCGAAAGAAAACCTTTGTCCAAATGTGGCAGCCCTGAACATCTCCTCGGGGTTGCATACCCGTCCGCGGGGGCCCGGGGGGAAAACGAGCGCACCTAGGCACGTGGGGGGCTCCCTTGGGGTGGCATCCCTTCCTCGTCTGAAAAACCCCGTCCTGGTCAGCAGGGAACCCCGGGTCCCACTTCCAAGCTTCACCCTTCCCTGGACTCCGTTCGGCGGGGAAACTTTTTGGGGACGCTGCCGGGGTGCCCAAACACCTCTTCCCGGGTTCTTTGGAAAACCCCCCTATCCATCCCTCCGTCAGGGGGAATCCCAGCGATCTATTCCGTTACCGTACGGGCCACTGTTCCTTCAAATTGGGCACTGCAAAAAAGAGAGACTGTTTTTTCTAGGTTCCCCGGGTCTTCCTCCCCCATCCATTGGGTCTTCCGGGGCTGAGCAACATCCCCGTGCTTGACGGCAGACGGCGAAGTTTTGCGATGGGTCCAAGTGTCGGTCTCGGTTTGGGGGCACCTCCCCCGGGTGCTTACCGCTTCTCCGTACCGCTAAAGCTCTACGGTCTCCCCCGCTTTTCTGAGTTTTTCTGATGCTTCTCCAGAAGCAAGCAGAGACCTTTTCCGCCTCATGTCCATAAGATTGCCCGATTGATCTTCTCCCGGTCCACCCCTCCTCGGGCAGAGTCTACCCCTTATCCGTTCCTGAGACTCAAGCCATGTTAATACACCGGGAAAATCTACAGAAAGGATTTATTCGAAAGTCCCCTCCCGCGGGAGCGGTTTCTTCTTTGTGGAAAAAAAGGACGGCTCCCACGACCCTGCATCGCTCCGGGGTCTGAACAAACACGGTAAAAAAACCGTCCCCTTTAAACCTTTGATCACGGAACGTTCACCGTCTACAGGCGCAAGGGTTTTTCCAAGCGGATCTGAGGGGGGCCACAATTTGGGCCCGGGGATCCGCAAGGCGATGAGGGAAGACGGCCTTTCAACCCCAGAGACGGCCATTTCGATACCGGGTATGCCTTTGGGACTCGTAAGCGCCTGCCGTTTCCAGGAGTTTCGTTAACGATGTCTTCGGGGATCCTCTATCCCTTGTCCGTGGTCTCCCCGGGACGACATTCTGATATACTCTCCTGTCTTGAACTCCCCCGCCTTCACGCCGCCAAGTGCACAGCCCTCGAGCTAATCATTGTATGCCAAATTAGGGAAGTGCCTTTTCCACCCATTCAGCCTCCGTTCCTGGGTTATATTTCTGGGCCCAAGGGGGCTTCGGATGGACCCACCCAAAAATGTCAGCCGTACTGCAAGGGCCCACGCCAGTGGGCCTGGGGGCCATACAACGGTTTCCGGTTTCTCAACTTCTACCGGCAGTTTATTTTCCGCACTTCTCCACGCGGTGGCTCCATTGGGGCCCCTTTTACAGAAGAACCCAATCCACGGAGCTCCCTTTCCGGGGCCGAGGAAGCTTCACCAAGCTAAAAACCCCTTTGCCTCGCTCCACCCTGTCGCGGGGACCCACAAACCCTTCTCGCTTGAGTAGATCCCATCGGTAGGCGCGGGAGCACCCCCTCACGCAAAAAGGTCCCACAGGCAAAAAAAGTCACTTTGGCTTCTTTTTTTAAGACTTTCTCACCCGGCGGAGAGAATTACACCATTGGGATCGGGAATTATTGCCCTAAAACTGGCCCCGGAAGAATGGGGATATTTGCTGGGAAAGGGGCCCGCACCCCATCGTATCTTCTCGGATCATAAAAACCTCCATACCTCCAGACGCCCACACTTAATCCACGTCAGGCTAGTGGTCGCTTTTCCTTTTCCCCCCCCCTTTAAATTTTCAGATTCATTTTCCCCCCTGCCGAGAAAAACGTAAGGCAGAGCCCTCTCCCTGCCTCCCCGGTGGGGAAGAAGCGATCCCAGAGCACATAATTCCTCCGGAACGCCTTATTCCGCACCCCGTCGTCCTCCGGGAAATTCCCCCCCGGGAAGACATATTCCGCCGCGCTTTCCCTAGGGGTATCCTGAAATGGGTCACTGCTCACTGGTGGCCGGGGATCCGGTGCCCACAAAATTTCTCCTGATTTCCCGGGACTATTGGGGGCAGGACCTCGCTAAGGACGTGAAAGATTCGTCCAGGCGGTTTTCCCCTGTGTCGCAACAAGGCTCCTCCCACAAGCCGCAGGGCTCTTTCACCCACTGCCCTTCCCCACGCAACCAGGTCTCACGTAGCGATGGACTTCAAACCGACCAAACCCCCCGTCCGGTAATACCGTTTGGGGGTGGGGTAACCGGTTTTTCAAAATTGGGACATTTTTTTCCCCCGCCCGGGGCGCCTTCGGGCCCCGGGGCCGGGGGAGCTTTTTTTTTCCACATTTTTTTGTCTGCACGGTCCTCCAAATCATCTCTGATCGGGGGGGGCATTTGTTTTTAAATTCTGGGGGGCCCCTTTTCGCTAAATCCAGGGGAAGCTTGACTTTTTCCTCGCTTACCACCCCAAAGAAAAGGGCCCGGTGGAGAGAGTGAATCAATTCGGATGTTCCTCCCATTCGTGTCTGCACGGCAAAATGCTGGGCCAACTTACTTCCTTGGGGGGAATTTCGTATAATTCCCAATCAGAGTCCCGGGTGCCTCCCCCTTCTACTGGGGGACCTTAAAAACCCCCCCCCCCACCTCTCCCGAGCCCCCCCATCCGGGTCCCACTGCTGACACTCTGGTCCGGACATAGGGACCATTTTGGGCCCTGACCCGCCAAACTCTGCTCCTGCTCTGACCGCTTAAGGCGCAGGCAATAAAAGAAGAAGCCCCCTCCGTCTTCTCCCCGGGGGATAAGGGTGGCTGTCAGCCCATATTCCCCTCAAGACCCCTCCTACAAAACTGGTCCCCGCTTGTAGGACCCCCTTTGAGTCCTTAAAACGCATAAACCCGGTGGCCTATAAACTCCGGGTCCCTCCACCAGCTATCCCAAATCCTTTCATGTCTCGCTACTAAAACCCCGGGCCTTAACGCTTCTCTCAGAAACACCCCCCCCTCTGTGGCTGATGCCGCAATGTCTTTGTGGTTAAAAAATCCTGGTTTTGAGGAGACTAGAGGGAAAAATTATTTTTTGTTGACTGGAAGGGGGTTTGGGCCCGAGGAAAGATCGTGGACCGGGGGAGAACACCGGGCCGCAGCAATTTTTCAAAATTTCCCACCTAAAAGGGGGGGGGGACCCAAGGGGGGGGGTACTGTCACGGATGCCCCGCACCCCGCCCGGGCGCAGTGCACCGTCCCCGAATCCCACGGCCCCCGCCCGCACCTCGGGGGTTTGGGGTCCCTCAACCCGCTGCCCCGGGTCCCCCAAAACTTACCCGGCCCGCCCTGCCCCCTCCGTCTCGTCTCTCGGCGGGCGCGCCCGCCCCTTTGGGGGGCGCCCGCCGGGATCTGAGATTTAAGGGACGTGCCCGGAAAATTGGCCATTTCCGGGGACTGTTCCTATTTTAGCCCACCTCTTCCAGTGGCCTTTGCCGGATCTTTAGTGCTCATCCCTATTGGAAAGCGTTCCCGAAAGCCTTGGGCCCCTACCGTGTCCAGACCCTTTGCTTACGTTTTCCGACCACGATCCTTGCCGCCTGCCCCGACCCTTTTGCCTGTCTACGTTTACAACCACAGCCGCCTCCCCCGACCTTTTTGCCTTCCCCGACTACAGCCTGCCTGCCGTTCCTGACCCTACCCTTGGCCGCCACCGCGGCAAGCCCGCCCGTGGTAGTGCCTGGTGGACTCCCCCGCACAAGTCCATCCCGCTTTGCGGCGGCTCTGGTGAAACCGGGGCCCACTTAGACTCCACTCCCGGTGTGGGGTTACGCCATCGCCTCGTGGGCCGTGGATCCACCTCAAAACCTAACACCATATCCTACTTTAACGGGTTTACCTACTGCCTACCTGTTTTGGGTTTTCCTACCAATTTTATTGGGGGTTTACCCTTTAAAAAAGAAAAAGAAAAATTTTGGGACACAAAAAGGGGGCACTTTTACTGTGTGGGGATTATTACCATTGAGGATAATAAGGGTGCCCGAGCTCGTTTTTGGGGATGGAAAAAATAGGGAAGTTTTCTGAAAAAGTGGGGGATTTTTAATGTTTTTTGGGCTTAAATTATGCAGGGAAAAATCATGGCACCTTGGCCCAGATGGAAAGAAAAGGGAGAGAAAAAAACTCACAAGAAGGGGGAAAGATTCATCAAAAGAAGAGTCCCGGGGGAGTCCCTGCTGTAAATTTTCTGTAATCACTTATAAAGTGTCGGCACCAAAAACTGGGAACTACCACTGTATAGCAGTAAATAATTTTTTGTATGTAAAAAAAGGGGTTTTTTATAAAAATGGTATTTGTGTATCCCTTTAGTCACTATGTGGGTTTATATATATGTCATTATTCAGTATTTTTTGTGGGTTTGGGGAATTATGGTCATGGTGGGGTGGATATGGGTTAGAAACAATTTTTTTTGGGAATATTAAACCTTGGGAAAACTTTTTTTTTTTTTTTTGTAGCAGTGTTATTTTGGGAACTAGGGTTTAGTGGTTTTTAAACTTATTAAAACTTAGTAATTTGGTTTTTAAAATATTTTTTTTATATATATAATATAAATTTATTTAAAAAAAAAGTATCATTTGGTGGAAGACATATATTTTTATGTTTAAAAACCCTTTTTTTGTCTCAATTAGTTTAGGGAAACTCAGAAGCCCCAGCACCCCACCTTTATTACAAGTTGGTGTATGATTCATCACACTATTTGTTTTCAGTTGAACCAAGACAGGTGGGGCCCCCTTAAAAAACTACAATTTCCCCTTTTGGGCAGATATTTTTCCATGCCTTGAGTCCCCAGAGATATTGGGGGCTCAGGGGGGACACTTACCAATATTTGGCAGATGTTTTTAATTTATGGGTAATTAGTTTTAATTTTCCCCAATTTTTTTTATAAATGTTTGTATAAAAATCAACACTAAATGTAGATTTAAATTTTTAAATAAGGTTTTTTTCCCAATTTAAAAAGCCACCCAAAAAACAAAAATTATGTTATTATCAGGAAAAAGCAGTTTTTTGCCTGAGAAATTTTTTATGTTAAAGGGGTTATCCACTTAAGAAAAAAAAAATTAGCTTTTCTCTTGGGGATCCCAAATTAAAAAAAAAAAAAAAAAATTTTACAAAAAAATTTCCCAGTGCAGCATTTTGGTCTCTCGGTCTTTTTTTTTTTTATTTCTTTTTGTTTCTGATAGGACATCATCACGGCTTCAGCATCGGGACCACTAACATCACTGTTTGGACCTGTTTCTTCCGAAAAAGTGATTTTTTTTTAAATTTTGTTGTAAACTACAGATGTTATGACTTGGATTGTAGGGGAAATTTGGGTTTGCACTGGCTAACTGCGGGGCAGCCCTCAGGGATTCCTAGTTTTAACCTTTATCCTTTTGAGGAGGTATAGACTCGATACAGGAAACCTCATGTTCTATCTCCCAAAAACCCGTTGGTAGCCAGATGGGGCAACGATGAAAAAAAATTCCAATTGAAAGCGGGACTTTGGGGCAAGAATCAATTGTAAGCTAGGTCGAATACTAAACAGGAAAAGGGCAATGAGATTGAAGCATTGGACCAGGGGATGAACCATTCAGGACTGGAACCGAAAGGAAAAAGGGGAACAGGGGAAGCTAAACTGGGAGCAGGATACCAGGGCAAGGCCAAGAACTATAATGGTAGATATCGGAGCCAACCGGGATAGACTTGAACCCGGAGATACCAGGAATAGATTGGGGCATTTCGGGTACCAAACCTATTAGTTTATTTTTTTTTACAAAATATAGTTTTTCTTATTAGGGAAATAAGGGTTTTTGGGTTTATTTTTTTATTTATTTCAATTGTTCAAATATTTTTAAATTGCTTTTTTTATTTTTTTTGCCCACTAGGAATTGCTTGATTGTTTTTATAATACTTTGAAAGACACTGTTGTTTTGTTATGTATTACGCCTGTGACAGGCCATTAGATGCTATTTCCAAAGGGCCTATAGGCTTCTATACATGGCAGACCTGACGGAGACCATTATTTGAACTGTAACAGTGCCGATTGTTGACAGAGGGAGCTCCCTCTATCTTTCAACCCCACCTAGATGCCATGGGCTTTGCTGACCATGGAATTCTAGGTGCTTTAATGTATGCGATCAAGCTAGCTCTTTCCGGGCTGCTGCTTTGTATGTTACAGCAAGCTCCCATTGAGTATGATTAAGCACATCTTCTGGGCCCACACCATTTTAAACACCATTTATGGTACTAGAAGATTTCCCAAATTTTCTTACGGGAGTCGAGGAGAAATTTTCGTTTTGCCTAATCATTGCATAAAAAACAGAGTGTAAATGAAGAGGGTTAACCACAACTTGTTTGCAGCAGCGGGGTGTGGTTCAGCAACACAGACAGGAGGACACAGGTACTGGCTGTGCTATACTAACAGTTATACAGTCGACTGTAGGACCTTGCCAGGACGAATACACCACTTGGATTAAATGGTATAATCTTTCTACAAATGCCCATGGCAAGAATGCAGCACACGCATGACAAGATTTTTTAGGTACTTTTAGACAGCATTTCCTGTAAGCTTTCCATGCCCATTATGATATCCATGATCCAGGGTCATGCCTGCTACTACCAATAATTAATAATTTCCCCTATGAAAAAAATATGTCATTATTTTGTTATATAGTTTATAAGGCTGAAAAAAAGACAGACATCCATCCAAGTTCAGCCTATTGTGCTATAGTGTTGATCCAGAGGGAACCATGAATTGTCTATGAAAAAAGTATACACAATTTCTTATTTGCTTATACTAAGTTCTGTCAACAAACCTAAAGGCAGTTCTAAGGGTTGTACTTAGTTTTTCCAACAATAGCTTTCGTTTGACTTAAATTTTTTGTTAAATAAACAATGACATGGTGAAATCGGTTGTTAGTTGCTATTTTAGAGGTTCATATTTACTAATTCTAAGACCTTCTAAGGACAAGAATTTTTTTAAAAATATTGAACTGATACATATAACCATAGAATTCAAAGGGGTGGTACTTTCTTTTTCTCATGACTGTGCAAAAATATTTATTATTTATACTTTATACTTATTTATTTATACAAATTTGCTGAAGTCTAAAGCATCCAAAAAGGCAAAGTCTGCCTTTAAATGAAGAAGAAAGTGCCGGTTGCATTTATTATTTTATGTTTTAATTCCACACATGAAATTTTGGCACTAGCTAGGTTGTTTTGTACAGAAACAACTCAATATTTATAATTTAATATCTTTTCAGGCCCCTGCCATGTGTGATTCATTATAAAATAACACTTTTTCTGCACATCGCCGCATAAAACCATCCGCCAGCTGATAGTTCATGCTCTGTGCCATGTCTATGAAGAACTGCTCAGCCCCCTATAATATTAACTACTGGAGCTGCTACAAAACTTAAAATTTGGGTGTCACATGAATGTATTTCATATTATTTATACTGGGACAGCAATAGATGCTCCTGGGTTTACACTGATCTGGTCTCTCAAATTCTTCTATTTAGTCTTTATT
>JAODAL010086311.1:0-10289 GCA_025379985.1 Phyllomedusa bahiana
TTTGGCCTGATCGATAAACACCTTCTTCCCATCTTCCGGGTTTCCCCCCTATCTTCTTTTTGCAAACAAGATTTTTAGGGGTTTGCTTTAAAAAGGGGGTTATTTTTGCCCCCTTTTCTTTAAAGGCCAGATGGAGACACGATAATATTGTTCTGTGAACAGATTCTTCCACCTGAGCTGTAGATCTCTGCAGCTTCTCCAGAGTGTCCCTTGGCTGCTTCTCTAATTAGTGTTCTCCTTGCTTAGGTCATCTGTTTAGGTGGATAGCCATGTCTGGATAGGTTAGCAGTTTAGGTTGGGATATTTTTTTTACACCAAACCCTGCAAAACACTTTGCTACAACCTTATCCCTGAGCTATCTGGGGTGTTTCTTGTTTTTTACGATGCTGTTTGTTCATCTAGGTTAAATAACAAACCTCAGATAACTTCAAAAAACAGCTGTAGCTTTACTGAGTATAAATTACACACAGATAAGGTACCAATAAGGTAGCTCCTAAGGGAATCGGCCCCAAACAAATTTTTATTTAGGAGTATCAGGGTAATAGGAATTGAATACATATGCACATCACACTTTTATTTTTCATTTGTAAAAATTTTGAAAAGTGTGATTTTATTTACACTTCACAAATACTTGCTACTTTGTGTTGCCCTATCATATTTAATATTAAAAAATAAATTTATAGGGAACCTGTCAGGTGGTTTATGCTGCCCTGTCTGAGAGCAGGACATGATAAAGTGAGAGAAGCTGAGCTATGTAATATTTAGGGTTATAATGAAGTGGGGGCTTGGAATTGAAACTGGGGAAAGCATCAAAACACCCAGTACAGCTACAGATTGACTGATAGTTTGGCCAAGTCATGGAAGGGAGTTGGGGAGAATTCTTCTGCTAGAAAAAGAGAGGGGTGTCATGGTAACTGGGTGAGAGTTTTTAAAGGTTCTCTTACTGTATGTGAAGAAAAGGAGGTGCGACCCGTTGGTTATTGTACCTATCCGACCCTTTCCATTTAATGTTCAAGAGTGTAATGTGCTACAAGTATGAGTCATGAGTAAAGCCTGCAAGATCCCAAAGCTGAGAGTCTCTGTGGTTTATTCCAGCACCAGTGCACTATACCTCTCAACAATCCCAACACCGGTAGACCTGATGTCCACACACACCTGCTGCACTTTATAACTGCATCAGCATTTTCCATTACATATATATGAAAAAAGTAAGGATATCTCAAGCCAGGAAACTCACAAATCTCAGTGAAAAGCAAATTCCTCTCATAATTGTCAGTCACCATCAGTGTTTCTTTCTGCTCCTCTAGATCTATAATGTGGGTTTCGAGAGTAGCAACATGCTCACATCTGTCACAGTGGTATTCACCCTGGACCTCCTGCTCCAGTAGTGCATATATATGGCAGATTGTGCACTGAAGAAAATTGCCAGTTATGTTGTCCATTAATCCCGTTACAACAGCAATGAAGATTAAAAAATAAAGGCTGTACTTTCCAGTTTTTCACTCCTGTTTTTAACTTATTTAGCAAGCAGACCGAGAACCATCTGAAGAGTCCTGCAGTAGAATGTAATCACCTGACACCAGTAAACCTCTCCTCTAGATTCAGGTGACAAGCAGAAAGGAAAAAAAATGTCTTTAAAGTGTGTCAGTAGTTCTAACACAGGCTGCCATAGAAAAGAACCTTGCTGCAATCTATATGTAGCCACTCACCCAATTCACACACTCACACTGAACACAGAAACCTCTGCTTTTTTAACTCCACACCCCGTTTAGCACTCGGAGCAACCAACTCAGACCGAGCATGCTCAGAAGAGTCCTGCAGTAAAATTTAATCACCTGACACCAGTTAACTCCTCCCCTAATCAGGTGCATAGCAGAAAGGAAAAAATTGTCTTTAATGTGTAGTTCTAACACAAGCTGCAAGTGGCATTTTCCTGTTTAGAGATACTGTTTCAGTAAATATTGGATTAATATTAAAAATCTGCAAAAAAGTAAAAAAAAAATATGTCACCTTCATTTTGCTGAAAAACTCCTAAAGGGTTGGAAAAACTTTGTTTTGAATAATTTAAGCGGTACAGTTTTTCAATAGAGTTATTTATGGGGATGTCTAAGGGCCCGTGTACATGGCATGGTTTTACAGTCAGATTTTCACACGGTTAACTATCCCTATAGACCTCTATAGAAAATCTGAGCTGTAGTCTATATGGCTCGGATTTTCTGAGGTCGGATTTCAAAACCAACGGCTAAACATATACATTCTTCTTTTGGATTTATGGTGGAAAATTATTCCAATGTTAAGAATTCGTGGCAAAAAGAGGGCTATAAAATGGCTCAAAGAATGAAAACTAGGGGCAAAATGTATGAATGGTGCTACGCCAAAAGTCTGGCGTCTTTTTAGCTAAAAAAAACTAGCGCAGCCCCGTTCACTCTATTTGTAACCAGGCACTTTCCCAAAATATCATTGCTAACGGCACTCGCGGCATTTTGTAATGCCCCTGAGTTGGGGGAGGCGGGGGGGGGTGCTGGAGGCATACGCAAACAACCGAAAAAAAAGCTACACTTTTATAGTTTGGGGTACGGCAAAACCGGGCATATTACTTGGACAAAAACTATTTTAAAAAGTGGTTTACCTGACCCGAAGTGTTCGTTTTGTCGCTAGAAAGTGCTAAATCTTTGACCTGAAATAACAGGTCCAAAGATTAAGGCGATTCTACCTACAAATGCCCCAAAAAAAAAGTATGTCGGGGCCCAAAAACATAAAGTCGCCCTAAATGTGAAAAAATAGGGTTTGGGTTCTGTTTTGAATCCAACCAGTACTTTGTCCTTGTCATGTGGATGCATCCTAACATACTGGAACCTCAGAACTGGACTGGTCCCTAAAAAAATCTGTTGCAAATTTCCACGAAAATGTGAAAAACTGCTATTAAATTTGTAAACCCTCTAATTTAGTAAAAAATAAAAAGACATTTAAAAATAATACCATCATGAAAACGACATATGGTAAATGCTAGTTATAAAATATTTTGTGTGGTTTAAATACCTGTCTTAAAAAACAGACATTTTTGAACTTTGAAAATGGAAAAACTACAGGGGCTCTATTTTTATGAGTAAAGGGTGAAAAGTACACCCATGATATACGTGCCCGGCGTAAGCAAAAATAAAACCCAAAAAATACAATGAAAAAAACAAACCCCCTTCAGGCTAAAATAAATTTTTAATAGAAATACAGTAAAAAGGACCTAAAAAGCCCCCAAAAAATCCCTCAAATCAAAGACCTAAGAAAGATGGGATACCCCCCGAAAAGGCGACCCCACTGCAGGAACCTAACCCTACCAAACCCTAAGAATCCCTAGTCTAATGGATATCACAATACAAAAACACAAAAAGAAATAATGAAAGTGTAACCCAATAGTGAAAAATACATAAGTAAAACCACCAACAAGAACAAATCTGGGGAAACACAATGATATATGCTATAAACCACACTGAAATATGTTCAAAGCGTTCCAAAAAAGCAAAATTTATAGTGGAATACGGGAAAGAATAACCCAACACAAAATAGCAATAAATCACACCATTATGTTACAATATTTTCCCTTTTTTTCCGACGCTTTCCCCCGGCAAAAATGAATCGGGTTATCGGGGAACAAGCACGGGTATTAACAACAATTTGCAAAAAATAAACAAACATACGTCCCTTTCAGAGGAGGGCCAATCGCGATGATGCTGTGATAGTATGCTAAAGTACAGATTGAGAATGAACAATTGACGGGTAGGCAGGGACCTTGAAAATGGCAAATGTTTCTAAATTTTCACAACATTTTGATATTTTTCACAAAAAAAGGATTTTATGAAGCAAAATTTATTAACTTAAAAAACAATGTGTCAGTAAAACATTTTTTGAACACAAACTTATAAGATATTGAAATGTTTTTCCCCACATAAAGTGACCACGCCATTTAAAAATGGGGCCCAAAGGGTCAAAATTGGTAACTTTCTTTTTTAAAAGATTTTATTAATTGTAACAGATGAATTGTTCAATTGAGTAGGGAGCCAAAAAAGAGGTGTGGCCTGTAAAAGGGGGTATATAATGTAAATTGGGTGTATAGTTCCTTTTCTTCATTTGGTATATTTGAATATTTAAGTAGGATCATTTTCTACTGCACACTACAACAAGATATGCCCCAAAGGGGGTGAAGAGAGCTACCCAAAGGGGGGAGGAGATAAATTTTTTTGCACCAGGGCCCATAAGCATTTAGTTAAGCCCTGGTTCATCACTGAATAAATTATATTTGTTATACTTGTAGATATATTGATATATCTTTACTCACTTTTGACTCCCAAACTGGGTTTTCAGAAAGTAAAAGTCATTTGTCCTTTTGTCAGCCTCCTTTATCAAAGAAACCGCCGGGATTTTTTTTTAACTTGTTAACGATAGTTCCCCGTTGTAAATTTAAGATTGTAATTTAATATTTTTAAACAAAAAACGCGCTTAACGTATGTTAATGTCATTCGCTTTCAGGGGGACACCTCCATTTATCCAGCACGTAGGAGAAAATTAATAGTCCCCACTGCTGGGTGAATAGATCCACAGTAACTAAAAAATTCTCAATATTATATGCAAATTGGGAATTACAAACTGTTTATGTGTCTGTAAGGAAATTTGATAACTAATAAAAAAGTTAGATAAAAAACTTTGGGATGTTTTTTAAGCAGTTAAACCTTTTTCTGAATGAATGTATACTAATACGGGAAGGGAGAAGACATACTGTAGTAGAGTAGTGACTATGGTAATCTTAGCTATCAGCTTTTAGATACAGTGACCTGGGGTCTTCAAAATATCTGTAAGAGTAAGTTCACATCTGAACGATACCCTTTTCATGTGAATACTTGCTAACAAGTATCCAGATGTATACAATGGAATTGTTGCTGTTACGGGTACTCCCGTGACACAACCGTCACGCACCACCCACCCCCGCCTCTTACACCTGTCAGCGAGGGGCACCCACAATCCCCTTCGGGCCCGGTACTCTCGTACCCCCGGGCCCCATTTGGGGTATTCCTTCTCCTCACCCCTGCACGCCCTGACTGCCCCTGCCCCATGGGGCCCTGCGCTGTTTTTGTAAAATTTAAAAAAGCCCCGTCCTGTAATTGGATATTTGCCGGGCGCTTCCCCATATGACCCAGCTTTCCCCTGACCTCCCTGCTGGATATTTTGTCCTCATTGCCTACTGTGAAAGCATTTCTGTTTTGTTCCTTGCCTTACCGTGTACCAGTAGTTCTTGCCTCTGTCCATTGACTACCATCCTTGCCACCTGCCTTGACCTTCCTGCCTGTCTCCAACAACGAGCCTTCTCTATGATTATGTACTGCGCTACACCTTGGCCGCCACTGCAGGCAAGTCGCGCCAGAGATCGCAACCTTGGGGTCGTCTGTCGCAGCAAATCCATCCTGCCTTGTGGCAGGCTCTGGTGAGAACCAACAGCCCCTTAGACTCTGGTCCCTGGCTATACTTACACAATTGCTTGCGGTGGCTCAGTGGATCCCCTATTTGCGGTCCTTACAGCTGCTATGTATTTATATGTGAAAATAGAGTAAACATAGTCAAACTGTTGCTATGTTCACAATTTCTTTGCATGATAGAGGAGCATTGTTAACCACACTTTTCTATCCTAGAAAGAAATTGTGTATGAACAAAATATACAATTATGTACTTAATTGTACTAGTGCATTTAAAAAAATAGAATATTATCTAACAGTTAATTCAAGTCAAATAGAGAAACCCATATATTTTAGACACTTGGAAACCCCTTCGGACCAAGGGTCACATGAAAAAACGGTTTTTTGGGCTAAAACCATTTTTTTTTAAAACCACTAGGGGAAAAAAAGTTTTTTTGACCCAAAACTTTCATACATGGGCCCAAGTGTCCAAACACAAACCCAAAAAACCCACTTATTTATCTCAAAGTGCCAATACAGTAATTTAACCTGAATACACACTTCAGGTTCAGGGATAGGTGAGTACTCACTTTTACAATCAGGGACAAGTGTACGCTGCCACAATACAAGCATAAATATATAACCTACAATACTGCAATATGGAGACCACAGAATGGTCAAACACCAGCTCAGGTCGCCATTGCATGACAGTGCATACAGCACCAATTTAACATGGGAGCAAAATAACCAATGTCCAGGGACTCACAGGAGACATCTTCTCTGATGGGAGTCATTCTCTTCTCTGAGAGTCATTCTTTTTCCTTTTTCTTCTCCATCTGACTCACAACACCATGACAACTTCTCCCAGCTACATCTTATCCCTGCAGAGTTTACCATTTTAGAATTCTCAATTCCCAGCACTTCCCAACAAATAACAAACCTCTGTACAAACACCCCATCCATACTGTCCCAATCTATAATAATGACCCCATTGTGATTTTAAAAGTAAGAGTATCCCAAGATGGCTATGGAACTCCCTTTTGTGCATCCAGCTTTAGTCTTGTCTTGTGTTGTCATATAGCAGGTAGACACCCCCAAGAATAGGTAGGCAGAAAGGTGGAACCCCTTTTATGTAGGGAAGTAGGTTTGTAGGTCCCCATTAAGTAGTGTTAGAGCAATATCTTATTTATTACTCCAAGAAGGGTCTGTCAGCTGGCTACAATGGGATAGCATTGAGGCCTTTCTTTTATAGACAAATTGTTACATGATATGAAATGCTTAAATGACAAGCCCAAACCAGCCTATAGAAGTTCTTAAACTTATGTCAATATTTAAATATCGGCGTGAATAAATATGGATATATTTTAATATTAATTCTTCTTTTTGATAGTGTCCAGAAATAATGAAAGATCGAGTAAAATGTATAACACTTTCTATATGCTTTCTTTATATAAGCTACATCTCATTAGTACATGCAGGTGCTTGAACAATATCAAGATTCAACTTGCTTACTTTCCATGAACATATGGAATATAATTGGGACATCTGTATCTCAAAACTTCTCATATAAAAAGAATGTCCAACCAATTATCAGAATCTGTCTCTAAAAACTTTAAGGCTACAATATTGCTGTGAATAATATATACCTCTTCAGCCTAAAAACATCTTAACGCAGACAAAATGGAGTCACATTAGGCCTAGAATATACTATATTTTATTATAACAGTATGTGGGTATGGATATAGGCCCTCCATTGGGTAGGAAGGGATACAGGCCTTCCAGAAGGTAGATAGGTATATAGACCCTCTATTAAATAAGTAGGTACTAATATTGACCTATAAACATACAAAAAAGATTCAGGTAAAAGCTCACCGGTAGTAAGGCTTCATTAGGAATCCGCATCAGATCCGTCCACACACGGTGCAAATAAAGAGGTGGGTACCCGGCTGTAGATACTCCAGAAGCAGTAGGCAATTCAACAAGAAAGCACTCCAGCACTCGTGCTCGGGATAAAGTGAAAAATACTTTTATTAGTAGATATTTAAAATCATCACTAGTGTTGAGCGATTTTTATCGACAAAGTTGAAATCGGCAATTTTTTTTATGGTATCGAAATTTCCAGATCAGCGATAATTAAATTAAAATCGGGGCACCATCTATTAAGATCGCGCCTTTTCGGCGCTTCCTGAAATTTTTGGGGCAGCAAATCAGATTACGAAAAGAGCAGGGGTGAGATTTGTGTGCGACGTCATGACGGGGATGTGTAGGGTTTGCGATTGGTGGAAAAATACATGACCTTTTTACATAGAACAGGTTTCTTGTTTCACCCTCAGTGTCTCTCAGCGTCTTGGGGATAGGACTGCGCTTCCCTGTGGCCAAACAGTCACAAAATTAGTCTATTTCTGCACGAGAAACCTCTTATTTTAGCTGTGATCCTTCCATTTTGTTATTTAGAATTTGAAGATTTTTTTGTAGTTAGCTAGAGAATTTTTAAAACAGATTACCCCTGTAAAATTTCCCGGGGGAGGAGCAAGAGGGGGCCCCCCCGGGGGAAAAACAGACAAGCTCGTCTTAAAGAAAACTGGATAAAATTCGCAAAACTTAGGTTGACATTGTAGGGAATATCTTTATTATTAACATTTTTATTGAAAAAATTTCTGGTATTGGGGAGCTGAACTTATATTGGATGCACATATTTTTAGTAACTGAGGTTCTTTTTTAGGTGCAAAAATCCCCTTTTATTTCGTAACATTTCAGATATGTGTTTATTTTAATTTTTCCCCTTCACCTGTGACTGTTGATAATCCCTTGCAGTTAAATTACAATCACAAATCTTGTTGTCAGCACAGGTTGTTTTTTCCAAAAATACTGTGTTCATACGAAAACATAACATTACGTGTTTTTTGACTTTTTGGCACCCAGCATTGTTCATTGAGCAGCATCCCCGAAAATCTTTTAAAAAACAATTCTATATTCACCACAGGTGAAAATTGAAAGGGGCAAAAAATACCGTGTATCTACGAAAAACCCTAAAAGTTTTTGTTTTTTGACTTTTGCACACCCGCATTGTTCATTGATCAGATCCCCGTAAATCTTAAAAAAGCAATTCTAATTTACCCCCGGTGAATTGAAAGATGCAAAAAAATACCGGTTTCATACGAAAACTAACATTAGTGTTTTTTGATTTTGCAACCCCGCATTGTTCATTGACGCAGCAACCCCTAAAACTTAAAAAAAGCAATTTTATATTTCCCCAGGTGAATTGGTGCAAAAAATACCGTTTTATCATACGAAAACATAACATTACGTGTTTTTGACTTTTGCACACCCACTTGTTTATTGAGCAGATCCGTAAAACTTAAAACAGCAATTCTATATTCACCCCGTAATTTAAAGGTGCAAAAAATACCCTTTTTTACCCAAAAAATAAAAATTCGTGTTTTTTTGACTTTTGCACACCCCCGGTTTTTTCATTTACGCAGTATACGTAAATTTTAAAACAGCAATTCTATATTCCCCCCAAAAGGGGAATTTTAAAGGCCAAAAAATACCCTGTACATACGAAAACTAACAGTTTCTGTTTTTTGACTTTTTCAAACCCAGCATTTGTTCATTGAGCAGTCCACGTAAATCTTAAACAGCAATTCTATATTTTACCACGGGGAAATTAAAGGTCAAAAAATACCGTGTATCATACGAAAACATAACAGTTACGTGTTTTGTGACTTTTGCCACCCGCATTGTTCATTGACGCAGCACCCACGAAATTTTAAAACGCAATTCTATATTCACACGGGTGAATTGAAAGGTGCAAAAATTACCTTTTTATTATACGAAAACAAAACAGATACGTTTTTTGGACTTTTTCCCCAGTCCAGTTTTGTTGATAACACCTTGCTTTAAAATTTGATCCAGCAATTTTGTTTTGATTAGGGGGATTTGAGAATGCTGTGTTTTGCCCTTTTAATAAAGACTTTCCAAAACTTTTCCATCCTTCTCAGATTTTTTATTTCTGAACATGGAGGAAATCAGGTGGTAACAGCAAAGGGGGGGTACACATGGAGGTTAGAGGTACGAGAGAAGGTGCTCCTTCCTTCTGGCAAAACAGATGCAGGGATGTCTTCAGGCCCGTGGCCTGTCATCGTGGGTCAGGGCCCTGGAATTAAGTAACGAACACGTCGCCAACTGCCCTTCGTGGTTAAATGCAACCGCATTGCAGTCTTACCGGGGGCGCGTAGGCAGATAACCCGGGGGCCGGGGCCCCAAAAATTTTTCCCTGCTGCCCCGAATTTTTCATTCCCCGGCCGCCCTCATATACTACGTAGCGCAGCGCCCCATTGTTGTTCGCCGCGCGGACTGTGGCGCGCACAAATATTTAAAGACCGCGCTCCGTCAGTGCTGCCCGGGGCCCCCGCGCATGATCAAGAGGAAGCACGTTCCTCTGATGCCGGGGCTGAGCTTCCCGTTCATGCGCTCTGCGCAGGGGGGGGAGGAGGGCAGCCGCAGCCAGGGCCCTATTCCCCCCTAGGCACCGCGGGTGCCAGGGCAGCACCTTTAAGGGGGCGGCACAGCAGGAGTTTTATGTGCTTTTTTTTTTTTTTAAAATTTTTTTTTTTTGGCCCCCGAGGGCCGCCCCCCCCCCCCGACGGGGCGGGGGGGGGGGGGGGAGTTCGGGGAGGTCAGCGGGCTGGGGGGCTGCCCCTTTTCATTGGTGGCAGCGGGGGCTGGGAATGGAGCGGAGCAGCGCTCTCCGCCCTCTCCCCCCCTCCCCGGCAGAGCGCTCAGCTGAAGTCGGAGCTGCCAGAGAGAGAGCACGAGCCCCGCCCCCTCCTCCCAGCCCCAGCGGGAAAA
>JAODAL010086312.1:0-10289 GCA_025379985.1 Phyllomedusa bahiana
ATTGGCTACCAAAAATAAAGAAAAAAAAAATTAACTAAAGGAAATTTTATTTTTTTAAAATTTTTTTATTTTCTTATCTGGCCCTAACTACAATGGGGGAAAAATTTGGTTTGTTTTGATTGGCCCGGGGAAAAGCCAACCCCCCCCTACTCAACCCAAACAAGGGTCTTTTCATTTTTTCATTTTTACGTATTTTGAACTGCCCCAAAACCCTTTTAATTTGATTTGGGTTTAAAATTTCCCAAAGGTTATAAAGGGGCCCTTCGCTCCCTTAAATTTTGATTGGCCCCGGGTTGCCAAGGGCCCCCCAACTCAACCCCAAACAGCCTTTTTCTTTCATTTTTACTGTAAATTTCTGTATTTTTAACTTTTCCCCCTTTTCATTTGATTGGGGCAAAACTACCCATAGCTTAAAAAGGGTTTTAAAGTCGCTCCTATTTTGAATTGGGCCCGGTTTTTCCCGCCCACCAATGAAAAAACCCCTTACAGAAATTTTAATACTGGAATTTTTCTTCAATTTCCAAAATCCCAATTTCCCGAAAGTTTTGCGCCCCTTCTAGATTTTTTTTTAAAATGATTTTTTTTTTATTTTTTTTTTTTTTTTTTTAAGGTTGAGCTCTTTTTCTGGGTAATGTTTTACCCTAATAAAAGGGAAATTTTTTTTGGAATTTATAAATCCCCTGCCTCAAAGGGGCTGAAAAGGGCCCAGATTTTTTTTTGCGATCTTTTTATATTTTTCCTCCAAAGGTTAAAGTTCGCGAATCACTTTCCCCTCCTCCGGGTCGTTTAAAAACCCCTTTTAACTAGGTCCTTTCCCCGTCCCGGGGCCTGGGGAAGCGCTTCCCAAAGCCCTCACTTTTCCCACCCCGCATCGCACATGCCCCGGAAATAAAACAATTTACCGCGCCCCCCCAAACGCCCACCAAACCCCGCCCCCTTGCAAAGCCCCCTTTAAAGTTAGGCCCCAAAGGGGAAAAAAGGGGGAAGGCTGGGGCCTAGAAAAACTACAAATACATATGAACAAGGGTTTAAAAAAACAATGTCACTGCAAAAAAATAATCCCTTTTAAAACAAAACTTTTACAGAATTGGGTAAAAAAAATTTTAAAATTTCCAACCCTTTTATAAATACCACACATACCTAGATGATTCAAACACACTGTGCCCCTGTCCCTCAGTGGGGGAATCGCCCCGACAAAGAGCGGCTCCCCCCTTTAAAAGACAGGCAATGTCACTACATCGTGTATAAACACCTTTTTAAAACCCAACTATCCCCCACGCGTTTTTTCCCCTTTCTATATTAGGGTTTCATCAGGGAAACCAAAATTCCGGTGGGGAAAAAAAAACACGCAATATACAACGCCCTTTACTACAAAAAAAATGTACTTCCATTCAAGTTGGATAAAAAGAATCGATACCTTTGCTTAAAGGGGGCTGCCCGGGATAACGAAAGATGAATCCCCCCAGCCCCCTCTAGCAAAGCGGGACCCAAGATAAAAAAGGGGTACAGGGTGTATCCCTCTTAAAAATTTGGGGGCCAGCATTTTAAGGGGGCCCGCGGGGGTTCCCTCGTCCGGGGGAAAACCCGGGAGCACTTTTAAACAAAATTTTCGATTCAAATTTTTCCAACTTAATGGGAAGTACAAAGTGTTTGGGAGTATATCCCTTTTATATTAACGGTTCATTTTTTCCCCAGCGAAATTTTGAATCCCCCGATAACCCTAATATAGTACGGGGGGAAAACCCTCGGGATAAACGGATATTAAAGGGGTTTTTATACACCATGTAGGACATTGCCTGTCATTAAAAAACGGGGCCCTCTTTTCGGGGGGTTACTCCCCTGACGGGCAGTGCACCGTGTCTGAAACATCTAGGTATGTAGTGGAAATAAATAGGGGTTAGGATATTAATATTTTAGCAATTCTAGTAAAAGTTATGTTTTAACAGGGAAGGCTGCGCCTAACATCGCATCCCTGCGTCCGCAAGGGATTCGGATAGGTGAGCCGCAGTTTTCGCCAGAAAACAGGCGCAACTCCCGATCATACATGTAGCTCAAGATGTGAGGACCCTGCTCACAAGAGCTTACAATTTGCAAGGATGTAGGGGTGAGATGAAATGTCAGAAGTGCGTGGTTTGCATAATGGTCCAGCCATGTTTCATAAGTGTGAGGTAGTTTACATAAAAAGTGGATGAACCTGCTACCCAGATAGTACATCTACATACAGATAAGTGCCCGTGAGTGCTCAAGTGCAGGGAGTGACAGAAATGTGACACATGGCAAAAAGCAGGGGGTGAGCAATTAGGGATCTTGGTAGACCTGCCTAAGAAGATGTATTGTCAGGGTATGCTTAAAACTATGAGTGTTAAGAGTTTGCCTAATCATACAAGGTAGAGAACTGCTGCAGCATGTTTGAGGTCTTGGAGGTGAGTATGGGAGGTTTAGATGATTGAGGTATTTAATCTAAGATCATCAGCAGATTGCAGAGACCAGGTAGTGTGATAGACCAAGATGAGGGAGGAGATGTAAGTGGGTGCAGCACTATTAATTACAATGGGTCCATCTGGTTTCCATCACGGTGTCCGTCGTTGAGATGAAAAAAAAATAATGCAGCAACCCGATGGAAAACCCCCCCCCAAAAAAAAGGGTTTCCTTTTGGGGACCGTGGGTGTTGTTGTGAAAAAGATCCCTGGGGTACCATTTTCACCTCCCGTGCCGGAGGTTTTTAGAATGGAATCTCCGGTAAAAAGGTCCAGGGCCCTTGGGGGGCACCCCCTGGGCCCTTCCTTTGGGGGGGGTTTCCCCCGGGGGGGCCGGGGGGGGCGCATCGGGCCCCCGCTGGGGGGGGCCCCCGGTCCCCTACACCCGTCCCATCCCTCAACCCTGACCTCTTTCCTGGTCTCCCCTTTTTCTCCTGTCGGCCTGGAAAAGGGGCCCCCCGGGGCGCTTCGGGCCATTTTAAAATTTTAAAAACCAGTTTCGCCCGAAATTGGTTTTTAAATTGGGGCCGGCCCCTGACCCCCAAAATAGTTTTTTGGAAAACCCCCGCAAATCTCCCCCCGGGGGGTTTTTTTTGTTGCCTTCCCGTGCCCTAGAGAAATGTTTTCCCGTTTTTACCTACTGCTTGCCGTGTATTTTTGACCTCCCGCCTAGTTTAAAAACTCCGAACCTTTGCCCCCTGCCCTTTGGGACCCCGGGCCCCCCCTGTCCCCCAAATTAAAGCCTACGCCCCCCGATTCTTTTTACCACGCCCCCCCCTTGGCCCGCCACCGCAAGCAAGTACGTCCCGGGGGAGCGACCTTTGGGAACTTCCCCCCCCCAGCAAGTCCATCCCCCTTTTCGGCGGGCTCTGGGGAAAAAAAAGGGACCTACCCTTTGACCCGCTCTTGGCCTTCGTCAAAAGGGGGACCCGGGCCCCGTGGGAGAAATAGCGGTCCCAAAATTTCCCCCAAACCCCGGGTTCCGGGGGTGGTCCTTTGGGAAAGATGGGCCGGGGGTTTCCCCTTAAAAGCTTACTTTCCCCAAAAATGGGTCTGTTTCCACAGGGAAAAAAGGAAAACTTTGGCGGCAAAGAACCCCCCTGTTTATCCCGAGCAAATTAATTTTCCCTTTGGGCCCCTGCATCGATTTTTAAAGGGTTTCTGAGAGGCAGGAGGACCCCCGCCAAGAAAAGAGACCCCGGGGTCGCCCCCCCCTCGGCGTTTCGCCCCCGGGTCCGGTTTTTTCCCGCATTCTTTCCCTTGTAAACCCCCCAAAGCCTCCGATGTTTGGGGCCTATGCAAGGGGACCGGGCCCATTTATCGGGGGGCCAAAAAAATTGGGGCCCGCCGTCCGGGCAAGAACCCCATGCCCCCACTGCCCAAAACCCCCGGGCCCTTTTTCCGCCCGAAGCTGTTCCCTAAAAATTCTCAGCGTTCAGGAACCGCCCCCCAAAAACCCCTAGGGGCCCCTAGGGGAAAAGGGGTCCCTAGGTTTTCTATTTCACCCCCTCTTTTTAACCCCTTTTTAAGATAAACCGTGGGGAAATTTTTCTTTCGATTGCTGGCCTTTCTATTCCTTTGCTTCCCTTTTCCCCGGACCCCCTGGGTCCAGCCGGGAACTTTATCCCCTGCCTTCCTTTGGTTTTAAATCCGATACCCAAAGTGCCAGTAGTTTTTTGTCTGGGAAAAAGCTCCCGCTTATTTCTTTGGGGCAGTGGGGGGCCCCCCCAGTGACCCCCCCATCCATAACCCCGGCCCCTGACCCCCCCCCGTGTGGGGGCTCCAAACAAGGGAAGTTTATGTTCCCCCCGTTCCTGTCCTCGTGCTTCCCCGGGGGATCCTTTTGGGGGTTCCCCTGGCAACGTCACGGGCCCCCAAAATTGATTTTGGGAAAACAAAGGGGAGGGCCTGCTTGGGGGGTGGAATGCCCCCAAACCCCTCTGTTTGGAAGGAAAAAACCCCGGCCCCCGCACGTACCACTTTCCCCCCCTCACCCCGCTCTTTCAAGCCTTTGCCAGGGGCCCGCTTTGGGAGAAAATTTCCAGGGCTTTTGGGGACGTTTTTCCTTTCCGAGAAGGGGCCCCCAACGCTGGGCCCCCCCACATCGACCCTTAAAGACTTTCCGAATTTACCCCCCCTCCCCCCCCTGGAAACCCTCCCCCCCCCCGGGGAAGGGTGTTTTTCCCCTGTCCGGGGGCCCAAAGGGCCCGGGCCCTGTTCCCGGGGCCCACAAACAAAGGAAAAACCAAACCCGAAAAAAAGGGGGATCCGAAAAAACCTCTTTTCCCCCCGCCGGGAACCGGGTTTTTTTTTTTTCCCCTGCAGAAGAATGATGGTTCCCTTTCCCCCCGTGTATTTTTACTACAGAGGGGCTAAAAAAAAAAATCCAAAACCGGGAAAAAACCCCCCCTAAAACCCCCCCTCCTTTAATTTATCCCCGGAAAAATTTTTTTAACCCCCTCAAGGGGGCTAAGGGTTTGTTCTCCAAATTTGGGATCTGCGAGGAGCCTATAACCTCATCAAAATTTTGGGAGGGGGACAGTGAAGACAGCTTTTAATACCCAAAATGGACATTTCGAGTACCTCGTGATGCCCTTTGGGCTCTGTAACACACCAGCTGTGTTCCAAGAATTTGTCAATGATGTCTTCCGGGATCTCTTGTACACCTGCGTCATAGTGTATCTAGATGACATCCTGATTTTCTCCCCTGATCTTCAGACTCATTGTACGCAAGTGCGCCAGGTACTGCGACATCTGCGCAGCAACCGACTGTACGCCAAGCTGGAGAAATGTTTATTCCACCAGACCAGCCTACCTTTCCTCGGGTACATAGTCTCGGCTTAGGGCCTGAAGATGACTCCAGCAAAACTCTCTGCGGTGCTACAATGGCGCCGCTCTGTCGGCCTTCGGGCGATACAACGCTTCCTGGGCTTCGCAAATTATTACCGGCAATTTATTCCCCATCTCTCCACCTTGGTGGCCCCTATCGTGGCCCTCACTAGGAAGAACACGAACACGAGATGTTGGCCTCCGGTAGCTGAGAAGGCGTTTATTGATCTAAAGACTGCCTTCTCCACTGCACCTTTCTTGGTCCGGCTTGATTTCGAGAAGCCGTTCTCCTTGGAGGTGGATACCTCTTCTGTGGGGGCAGGGGCGATCCTCACTCAGAAGAGCCCTAAAGGCAAGATTCTCACATGTGGGTTCCTCTCAAAGACCTTTTCGCCGGCGGAGCGGAACTATGCCATTGGGGACCGGGAACTCTTGGCTATTATGCTGGCCCTGGAGGAATGGCGGCATCTGCTGGAGGGGGCCCGTCATCCAATCGACATCTTTACGGACCACAAGAATTTACTGTATCTCCAGACAGCCCAGCCCAGTGGTCTCTCTTTTTCTCATGTTTTGACTTTCGCATTCATTTCCGACCTGCTGAGAAAACCGTCAAAGCTGATGCCCTCTCCCGTGCCTCGGATGTGGTCGGTGAAGAACCCGTGTCACAGCACATCATTTCTCCTGAACAGTTGGTACACGTGGCTCCCACAGATCTCCAAAACATTCCTACGGGCAAGACTTACGTGCCGCCGGCACTCAGGGAAAAAGGTTTCTGGAGTGGGGGCATAGCTCCCTTTTGGCTGGCCATTCCGGAGCTCGGGAAATCCCCACGCTTTTGATCTCATGGGGACTACCCAGTGGCCGACCCTGGCACAAGATGTCAAGAACTTCACCCTCGCCTGTGTCATATGTGCTCAGAACAAGGTCCCACGCCACATGGATTTCATCACGGACCTACCGGCTTCCTCTGGGAGTTCTGTCATCTGGGTGGTTACGGACCGGTTCTCAAAGATGTCCCACTTTGTACCTCTTCCCGGTCTGCCGTCTGCCCCACAATTGGCCGGCCATTTCTTCCGGCATATTTTCTGGCTACATGGGTTACCTTCGCACATAGTCTCCGATCACGAGGTTCAATTTGTTTCCCGATTCTGGCGGGCGCTATGCTCCCGTCTGCAAATCAAGTTGGACCTTTCATCGGCCTATCACTCTCAGTCCAATGGGCAGGTGGAGAGGGTGAACCAGATTCTGGGAGAATACCTGCGTCATTTTGTATCCGGACGTCAGGACAACTGGGCTGAGCTGCTCCCTTGGGCCGAATTTTCCTATAACCATCGTGACTCGGATGCAGCCGGCGTCTCCCCAATTTTTGTAGTCTATGGCCGCCACCCGCACCCCCCTTTCCCCTGCCCACTGATTCGGACGTGCCCGCGGTCAATGACCAAGGTCGGGCTCTCAAGGCCATCTGGCAAGAGACTCGACGTTCCCTACATCGGGCCTCTGCCCGGATGAAGACTCAGGCAGGAAAAAGGAAAGAAACCCGCCCTGACTTCCTCCCAGGGGACAAAGTTTGGCTCTCCTCAAGGTACGTGCGCCTGAAGGTTCCCAGTCTTAAATTGGGCCCTCACTTCCTCGGACCCATCAAGGTGCTTCGGCAGCTGAATCCGGTGACATACAAGCTCTGTTTGCCTCCATCTCTCCGGATCCAAAACTCATTCCATGTCTCCCTCCTTAAGCCTCTGGTCCTGAATCGGTTCTCTCAGAAGAATCTATCGCCTTCCTCGGTAGCCGATTCCGCTGACATCTTTGACGTAAAAGACATCTTGGATATGTAGACGGTCAGAGGGAAGAGTTTCTTCCTCGTGGATTGGAAGTGCTTCGGACCCGAGGAGAGATCCTGGGAGCCAGAATCTAATATCCTGAACCATGATCTCATCCGCAGGTTTCTGCAGCCTAAAAAGGAGTGGAGATCTAAGGAAGGGGGGTACTTTAATGGGTTGCGCCGCGATCCGGTCCACGGACCATGGGCGCACCCATGTCCCTCTCGGCGGGTCCCCGGCGGGGACGGGTGGCGCCGTGGGCCGCGCTGCGGGCCGTGGTCACACCCATCCCATCCACTCACCTGACCTCGCTCCTGGTCTGCTCTCTTCTCCTGTCGGCTGGGATGCGCGTGCGCGCCCCCTAGCGTGCGCGCATGCTCGTCCATGTACATTTAAAGGGCCAGTGCGCCGGTAATTGGTTAATTGCCGGGCACTGACCCTATATAGTTTTGGAACCCACGTCACTTCTCTGCTGGATCTTTGTTGCCTCCGTGCCCTAGAGAAAGCGTTCCTGTGTACCTACTGTCTTGCCGTGTATTCTGACCTCTGCCTACGTTTACCGACTCCGAACCTTTGCCGCCTGCCCTGCCCTTGCCGCCTGTCCCCGACTACGCCTATGCCTCACGATTCTGTACCACGCTTACCATTGGCTGCCACCGCAAGCAAGTCACGTCAGGGGTAGCGACCTGGTAGACTCCCGCCACAGCAAGTCCATCCCGCTTTGCGGCGGGCTCTGGTGAAAACTGGGACCTACTTAGATTGCGCTCCCTGCCGTGGCTCACACCATCGCTTGCGGTGGTCCAGCGGATCCACTACCAAGTTTGTTACACTCCGAAGCAGATGTGAGCCTAGCCTGAGAGTTTGAGTTGTTTCCACAGTAAGAAAAGCACAGATTCTGGAGATGTTCTTGAGGTGCAGGTGACAAGAACAGGCAAGGGATTGAATATAGGGAGTGAATGACAGATCGGCATCTAGTATGATCCCAAGAAAGGGGGCCTGCTGCCTAGGACTTATGGTGGTACCACACACTGAAACAGAAGAAGTAGTTGGTAGATGGTTGGTAGATGTGAAATAACAAGAAATTCAGTTCAGTGAGGTTTAGCTTGAGATAGAGAGAGGACATGATGTCAGAGACAGCGGACAGACAGTCACTGGTGTTTTTTAGTAGGGCAGGAGTGATGCCATGGGAAGAGGTGTATAATTGGGTGTCATCAGTGTGGAGATGGTACTGTAAGCCAAAGCTGCTGATGGTTTGTCCAATGAGGGCTGTGTAGAGCAAAAAGAGGAGAGGACCTAGAACCGATCTCTGAGGAATCCCACTAGCAAAAGGAAGAGGAGAAGAAGAACCTTCAAATAAAATAATAAAGGAGCGGTCAGAGAGGTAGCACGAGAACTAAGAGAGAGTGGTGTCCTTGAGCTCAATGGTGCTGAACATGCTGAAGAGAAGTTGTTGATTTACAGTGTTGAACGCTGCAGAGAGATCTAGAAGAAGCAACAACAAGTAGTTGCCCTGAGATTTAGCTGTGAGGAGATCATTTGAAACTTTAGCTGTTTCTATGGAGTGGGATGTGTGGAAACCTGATTGCAGAGGGTTGAGAACAGATAGCAGAAAGATAGTGGATAAGGCAAGAGTAAACCAAGAATGTTAGTTTAGAGATGAAGGGCAGGTTAGAGATTGGTCGATAATTAGTAGCACAGAATGGGTCTTAAGTGGGCCTTTTTTAAGTAAAGCGGTTATGATGACGTGTTGGAAAAGAAGAATGGAGAATGGAATGATCACAGTGTAAAAAGAGAGGTTAAATATTGCAGTTAGGTGAGAGAGGACAACATTCACTTAATGAGTTGAGAGGGAATGGGGTCACTAGAGCAGGTGGTGGGACGAGCAGACAGAAGAAGCCTGGATACTTCTTCTGTCATCTGGTCAAGTGCTGAGAGCAGACTAGAGGATGTGCAGGAGGAGACAGAATAGGTATTGCTTGCAGACTGAGATATGATCTTTTGTCTATTTTCACTCTGAAGTAAGTGGCCAGGTCTACAGCACAGAGGTCAGTGATCAGGGCCGGAACTTAAGGCCTGAGAAAGGAGTGGAAAGTATCAAACAGTCATTTTGAGTTATTGTGTAATGTTTACATGAGGGAGGTGAGAGGTGAAGGGCAGTTTAGTAAGTCTTGAGCATGAATTTGTAGTGGAGAATGTCTGCAGATAGTTTTGACTTTCTCTACAGATGTTCAACATATCTGGAACATGACCGTAGAAAGGAAATTTGAGGGGCGTGCCAAGGCTCCCGACATCTGCCTCTGGTGTTGTCAGGTGTGGGAATTGATTAAAGGAAAACATTAGAACTCTGTTGGTACTTTTCATATCCATTGATTATATCTAGACTGTTCATATATAACTTTTGCATGAATTATTCTCTCTATGCCTATTTTTCCCTTAACCAGGTTAATCAGATATTATAAGCTTGAAATGCTTTATGCAAGGAAAACTACCTTCAAGATGTATCTTGTCTTGGATGATACTGAGGATATATATAAAATGGATTCACTATGGATTAACAGCTTAAGCAAGCAGACTAAGGACACAGAAATCATTTGGACATGTTGTTGCGATACCCAAACTTCCTCATAATAAACCGCTCGGCAGTTTGGGGGGGGTTTTGGACAGTTTTAAATTAAGCAAGGCTTGCAAGAAACATATTTCCAAATATGAACTCGTGATTCTTAATTAACTCATCCCATCTAATGTTAATTAACTAGTGATGAGCGATTATGTTGACTATCGTCATCGTTTCGATAGTCGATATCGGCAGTTATCTAGACGATTTTTCGATAGTCGATAACCGATTATCGCCGATGACCATTAAAGTCTATGGGAGAGGAACAACACCTTCAATATTACACCTAAACAGGGCTGGAGAAGCTGGAATTAACATCCACAACAGTCAAATGGATACGTGCTACATCTTAGGCAACACAATTAGGTTATAAAAGCCACAGAAAAAAAGTCACACACCATTCACTATCCCTGTCTTGTACCACAAATTAAAAAGTGCCAGAAGGCAGTGTTATTTGAACCTCATTTACTTGAACTTGACATTTTAATATCCTGTCCCCGGAAAATTTTAGCAGAGCCCCAAACCTCGAGCATTTCTCTGTAGATAGAGCTA
>JAODAL010086313.1:0-10289 GCA_025379985.1 Phyllomedusa bahiana
CGGGATCATCCTTTTTTAATTTCAGTGTTGGTTCATGTTGTTACAAGGATTCTATAGGAAGGTCGTTGATATAAATCTGGTAAAATTTTTCAAATCAACATATTTTTTTAAAAACATAGATTTAAATCTGGATAAAGGAAAATGATAGGATTTGGAAATTTTTCCCCAGGCGGGTGGAAAAATTTTATCATTTTCATTAGTTAGGGGAAAGTTTTTTGGGAGCTTTTTGAATATTTTCTTTTTTTTTTTGGTGACAGAGCCCCTATCACTCGGGGGAAATTTTGTTACAACACATTATTGGGTTTTGGTTCATTAAGTTTAGGTTTTTGCTCCCAGTTTAAAAAATTTTTTGTTTTTAAAGACATGTTCAACCCATTTGCATTCCAAATTTTCTCATTATATATTTGGTTTTTACATGAAAATTATTTTCGATATCTAGATTTTAAAAAAAGATGTTGTTTTTGTGTAGGTTTTTTGGTCAGGTTTTTTTTACGACTGGAAACTTTTTGGGTTCCCATTTTGCAAACATACTCTCAAACGCCATTTGTTTTGTATTATTGGGGGGGTTTTGAGTCTAATTAGGCTCTTACAGCACTCGGTGCGTCCTCCAGTCACACAGATATGTGTTATTGCATCAAACACTCTTTCTTCGAATAAAACATTTTTGTCGTACAAAAGTACTATACCAGCCATTCAAAACATTTTTCAACCTTGCCTACATTAACAAAACCCCTCCCCCCTTCATAATACAATGTTTCACCCCCAACAACAACAGCCGCCATACGTTGTGCTTTTTGGGGGGGATTCCGTCTGTAAACCTTAATTGAGGAATGGTATCCCTAGGAAACCTTCTCACACTTGCATCGATCTCTTCCTATGTACCACAAAGCTCTTAAAAAATTAAAAGGGTTGACGTTTAACGAAGCATAATATTGGCATTGTTTAACGCACCTATTTTCAAAAAGCCCAGAAATGTAATAAATCAACAAAATTCCGGATTACCGACCATAAAGGATCTGAACACTCGAATTAAAAAATTAAGTCTATTATAATATATTTTTGAATTTAAAAATAATTTGTCATTTTTTTTAAGTTAATCAAAGATTAATCACCGTTGCTCTATCCAAAAAAGACACAAAACCCCCCACAAAAACGGGGACCCGGTTTTGCCATAACGCCTCGATGTGATCTGACTGACAGTGTCATCCCCAACCAAAAGTCTCTTACACCGAGGCCGCATTCACAGGAGGGGGATTAGACCTACTCCCTTTAAATTTTTACTTCTGACACTATAAATTCCCATCCTGAAGGGTGTAACATCCCCGATGAAAGTCCGGGAAATTCGCTACAAACGCGTAGGTTATAGATTTTATCTTTGTATTGGTTTTTTTAATTTTAAAAAATTAACCTAACACTGACCAGCCCAAAAGTGCAACTTACTATCCTCTGGCGCACTGCCCATTTTTTTCTATTTAGACTTAGATAGATGATAGATAGATAAAAGATAGATAGAGAGAGACTTAGATAAAAATGATAATCACACACCCGGATCGCTCCGAGCTCAGCTTGGATCAGTCTTTTTATTCCCATCTGAGCAAAAAACCCCTGCCCTGGAATAGTCGAGGCTGGAGGAGCATTTCCCTGTTAAAATAATTTAAATTTCTTGAAAGAAACATTTTTTTTTTTTTTTCAAAAAAAATCAAAAGGGCAAAAAGAACCCCAAGGCTAACCCACCACCACCAATTTCACCCTTTTTAAAAACAACCCCCCCCCCCCTCATGTTGGGTTTTTCCCCCCAGAATAACTAAAATCAAATAACCAAAACCACTTCAAAACTTTTTAAAAAACCCCCAACCCCCACAAACCCAAATCCCCGGGGGAAAAAATCCCTCCCCGGGGCCCCAAAAAATCCATCCAATTTCCCCAAAAAATCAATTTTCAAACAAAATCCCAAAATCCAAAAAAACCCAAACCCCTCCCCCCCAAAACACCCCAAATTTAAAAACACCCCCCTGGGGGCCCAAGAATCCCCATTCCCAAAAAATCAAACCCCACTTTGGGCCAAAATCACCCAAAAAAATCACCCAACCCCATCCCAAAAAAACCCTCCCCGTTCCCCCAAAACACCCCCCCTGGTGGGGGCCCCAAAAAACAAAATTCAAAAAAAATTTTGGGCCCAAAAAAAAATTTTAAAAAAAAAAACCAAATTTCCCCCCCAAAAAAATTATTCAAAATTCCCCCAAAAAATTTTCCCGCGGGGGCCCCAAAAGGGAACACCCAGGGCCCCCAAGAACAACTACAGGGGGCCCCAAGAATCAAACCCCTGGGGCCCCCAAAAAAAATGACCCCCCCAAAAGGGGGGGCCCCGAATCACTCCCCCTGGGGGCCCCCAAAAATTACTTTTCCCGGGGGCCCCAAGTAAATCCACGGGGCCCCAAATTTTAAAAAGGGCCCCCCCCTTACAAGAATCTCTCCACTTTAAGCCCCAGAAAACCACTACTGGGGGGGCCACCAAGAATAAGCCCCACTGGTGGGCCCCAAGAATCAACTCCACTGAGGGGCTCCAGGAATCAACTCCACTGGTGGCCCCAAGAATAAACTCCACTGCTGAGCCTCAAGAATCAGCTCTACTGGTGGGCCCCAGGAATCATTTTCACAGGTGCACCCCCAAAATCAGCTCCATTTGGGCCCCCCCCACCAAGAATGGATTTCACTAGCAGCCCCCTCCAAGAATTTACTCCACTGGGCCCCCCAAGAGTTGACTCCACTGGGTGCACCCCCAATAATTGACTCTACTGGGGCCCCTCCCATAAATCAACTCCACTGGGGGCCCCCAAGAATCGACTTACCCGGGGGGCCCCGAACAATCCACTCCACTAGTGGGCTCCAAGAATCAACTCCACTGGTGAGCCCCAATAATCAACACTTCTGGAGGGGCCACCAAGAATCAGCTTCACTGGTGGCCCCAAAAAGATTAACTCTACTGGTGAAAGGGAAATTAACCCTTAAAATACCCTATAAATCCTAATATACGGTTATGATTATGGTTCGAGTTAAGGATAAGGTTAGAGATACAAATTTGGGTTAATCCTGAACCTAAATTTTTTCAAAAGTTTAATCGAACTGAGTCGGGGCCCTAATTTACCACCTATAATTCAGGTGCACATCTCAACTCCCCATCCTAGAGAAATAAGAATCCCACTTGTTTGTCCTCCCCTTCAAGAAGATTAGGATCCATGGGTTGGTTGACCAATGTCCAGCTTTAGAACATACATGGGCGATAAGGAACACCTAGGCAGCTCCGCCTCAATCCCACGGACCCCAAGGTGACTACATGTGTTGTCGTAAACCCATTGGGCAATAATGAGTTAAGAAAAGGTCTAGAAGGAGTTTGCATGTGTTGAAAACTATAGTCAGGACTTATGGAATTATTACATCCTCTTGGCTTGAATATTAAATATTAAAGCAATATTCTGCACGCCCTACGGTTCATTCTTAAATGTGGAGTGTGCAATTATCTCTAAATTGTATTCAGCAGGGTTCCTTTAAATGTTGAAATTGCAGAAGCATTTGGCTGAGGTTAAATAATAGGAGCTTAAAAAACACACAAAATATGAAAAAAAATGAAAATACTTTACAATACATTTTAGGCATCATCATTTGAACTGTTCATTTGGAGAATTCCTGCAATTATAGCGCAGGGTATCTGTGTTGCTAAATTGTGGCTACAACGTAGAGGATAGAAGTAAAAGGGTCCCCTGATAATCTGCTCACAGGTACTTCTGCTTCTAGGACCCCCATTCATCAGCTGTAATCTGGAGGAACCTAGAAGCGATGGTTGATGGCTCTTCAGTGCCCCCACAGGGGATATAAAGCATTACACTGTGTCTACTTAAATCAGTGTAATGACACCGGTAGACTCCAAACCACCAACAAACCAAAGAGGGAAGCTCATCAGCAGACACAAGAAATAACTATACGCAGCATGTATCAATCAAAAACATGATACTCACCTCTAGATGATTCAGCAGACGGACAGCAGGTGGATGGGGACAGGTGTACGATTGGTGGAGATTGCACAAGTGAGTCCAATACGGAAGCAAGACAAGAATTGTGAATACTGACTCTAATTAACTGTCCCTGAATCTTCCCCCAAACCTAGCCCTACTGCTGCCCCTGGCACCAGAATCTCTGTCACCAAAATGACCATAAAGTTTTGTTCCTCAAAAATGTCCCTGAGCTACAACTGACCCAAACAAAACATGCTGCTTAAGGATCCAGAGATTCCCTGGGCAGAGCACAGAAGTAACAAAACCACTGGCGAACAACATACGGCCCGGGAACTACATGCATCCCCCATTACATCTCTGTGTGGCCCCTAGCTATCCGGACACAAACATGCTTTGTCTCTGATCTCATACTACAGAAATTTACATTTGTCTTTTGACAGCTGCATTCAATCTTTGGCACTGTTATGGTGGGCACTATATGACTGGTACTGTTATTTTTGGCTCTTTATGGTGGGGACTGTATGGCAGGCACTGTTATGGTAGGTACTGTTATTTTGGACAATTATGGTGGGCACTATATGGCTGGCATTGTATGGCTGGTGCTGTTATAGTAGGCACTGTATGGCTGACACTTTTATGGTGGGCACTGTACAGCTGGCACTGTTAGGGGGCACTGTTATGGTGGGTACTGTCATTTTGGACACTTATGATGGGCACTATATGGCTGGCACTTTTATGGGGCAATGTATGGCTGGCATTGTTATGGTGGGTACTGTTTGGCTGGTGCTGCCATAGTAGGCACTGTATGGCTGGCACTGTTATGGTGGGCATTGTATGGCTAGTGCTGTTATAGTAGGCACTGTATGGCTGACACTTCTATGGTGGGCACTGTACGGCTGGCAATGTTATGGTGGGCACTGTACAGCTGGCACTGTTAGGGGGCACTGTTATGGCGGGTACTGTTATTTTGGACACATGATGGGCACTATATGGCTGGCACTGTTATGGGGCAATGTATGGCTGGCATTGTTATGGTGGGTACTGTTTGGCTGGTGCTGCCATAGTAGGCACTGTATGGCTGGCACTGTTATGGTGGGCAGTGTATGGCTGGTGCTGTTATAGTAGGCACTGTATGGCTGACACTTCTATGGTGGGCACTGTACGGCTGGCAATGTTATGGTGGGCACTGTACAGCTGGCACTGTTAGGGGGCCCGGTTATGGCAGGTACTGTTATTTTGGACACTTATGATGGGCACTATATGTCTGGCACTGTTATGGGGCAATGTATGGCTGGCATTGTTATGGTGGGTACTGTTTGGCTGGTGCTGCCATAGTAGGCACTGTATGGCTGGCACTTTTATGGTGGGCACTGTATTGCGGGCACTGTTGTAGTGGGTTCTGTATGGCTGGCACCGTATAGCTGGCACTGTTATCCTTAATAGTGCCAGCCATACAGTGCTCCCCAAAACAGCGCCCGCTGTATGATTGGCACTATAGGTCTGTATATGGCATTTTAAGCAAACTAAATGAGCAATGCATTGTATTATCTCTGGATGTCTTCCTCAAAGGATTTCTTACACAATCAAGGCAGATCCACAAGATCCACAAAATGAGGAGATTAGTTGGAGGAGATACTACATATGTTTCTTGTGTGCTCTAGATATAAACCAGCCACTTTTTAACCCCCCAAAAGATACAATAAAAATACTCCCTGCCAGAGGCGTAACTTTAAGCTCTTGGGCCCTAGTGCAAAAAGCAAAATGGGGCCCCCCAGTTACCATGCTCTATTTGCAATACTGGTGTCTTCTTATGTGGCAGAAGAGCTTTTGGGCCCCCCTGATGCTGCAGGGCCCGGTAGCAACTTTACCTCTGCACCCCCTGTAGCTACGCCCCTGCTCCCTGCACATCCTCTTTCTGTTGTGCTGAGTAGAAGACCCCCCCTTTTGTTCTCTGGCAGTCTCTAAAATAGAACTAAGACCTCTCAGCCATTTTGGTTAACTACAACTGAAGTGCCATAAAGTTCTCGGTTGAGGAATACCCCTCTAAAATCTATTGCAACCTCTGGGAGAGGTACAATATGACAATGTGGCCATTGGATCACAAAATGTTGTCCACCGGTGAATTAAGCAAACACCAAACTGATAAACAGTTTGTCAGATTGTTACAATGTTACAAGTGGATCCTGGTTGCCAGGTTGCTACAATATTACAAATAGATCCCGGTTGTCAGATTGCTACAATATTACGAATAGATCCTGGTTGTCAGGTTGTTACAATATTATAAGTCGGTCAAGGTTGCCGGATTGTTGCAAAGTTACAAGTGGATCCTGGTTGCCAGATTGTTACAATGTTACAAGTGGATCCTGGTTGAGAGTTTTAAAATGTTACAAGTTGATCCAGATGGTCAGATTGTTACAATAGTACAATTGAGTCATGATTGTCAGGTTGTTACAATATTATAAGTCTATCATGATTGTCAGGTTGTTGCAATATAATAAGCGGATCATGGTTATCAGGTTGTTACAATGTTATAAGTCGATCATATTTGCCAGGTTGTTAGAATATTACAATATTACAAATAGATCCCAGCTGTCAGATTGTTACAATGTAACAAGTGGATCCTGGTTGTCAAGTTGTAACAAATGTTACAATTGGAAATATTTGTATTTTTCGATTTAAACAATAGTAATAATAATAATAATATGAAACTTGTTATAATAATATGATGTTTCCATTTTTCACTTCCCCTCTTTCCGCCAGCTTCTCCCGGATTATACAGATGTTCCCTTTCTGGACTTCTCACTTAGAAGAATAAGACACTTCAGATTTTAATTAGTTGCAATTATTCATGTGGAACAAATGCCTAAGTCCCAGATGTTCAGATTCAGCAATACAGATGTTAATTAAAGAGGTTAGCGCTGCAGAACAGCCACTCCGGATAAACAGCGGCGCTGGCGGAGGCAGCCAAAACACCGAAATACCGTGATAAATGTTACTACAACAGGTTAGACCTTAAATGTGCACAAAAAGCCCTATTTTATGGCAAATTTGTTAACCAATCAGACTTTGCTTCATGACTTTATCCTATAGCAGGCTTAATAAGGAAGGAAACCATGCATTAAAACAGCAGGAATTTATTAGGTGAATAGGGCGGATTGCTAATGGGGTGTTGATGCTTTATAAAGAAAAGGTGGTCTTCTGTCTAAATTTTAAAAAATTAGGCCCATTATCACTAGTAAAAGAGGCATTAAAATGTAGTCACAGTCAATATAGAATGTCAGAAAAAAAAAACACCCAAACCCACAATTCACCACTTAGGGGCCGTTCACACGGCTCAGTGCAGGTACCAGTCGGAAAACCCGACCGGTATTTGCACAGATTTGTGGCCGTGCACATGGCCGCCGGTTTCTGGAGAAAAGCCCCCCCCCCCTCCCTCCTCCCCTCGCATTGAGATGTTCATATTCTACCCGAAAACCGTGTGGAAGAATGAACATGTTCTATGTTTTTCGGACCACCGGCGGCCTAAAAAACCACCAGCCGGAAAACCCGTGCAGTAGGGACAAGCTCTTACAGTCTATTAGTATTTTAACCAGTTTTTCGTCTAAGTAATCCATCCAGCTTGTTATTTTTAAGTTGTGCCTGATAGAGTGGAGACTAGCTGCTATGATGTCTCCCATACACTGTACACATGAGAGATGAGATCCTGCCCCCTATCTCTCTATAGGAGATTAGCTGTTATGATGTCTCCCATACACCAGTTGGGCCCAAGAATGGAGTTGATTCTTGGTATTCACCAGTGGAGCTGATTCCTGGGGCCCAGCAGTGGAGCTGATTCCTGGGGCCCAGCAGTGGAGCTGATTCCTGGGGGCCCACCAGTGGAGAGGATTCTGGGGGCCAACCAGTGGAGAGGATTCCTGGGGACCCGTCAGTGGAGAGGATTCCTGGGGACCCGTCAGTGGAGAGGATTCCCAGGGATCCGTCAGTGGAGATGATTCCTGGGGGCCCACCAGTGGAGAGGATTCCTTGGGACCCACCAGTGGAGAGGATCCTGGGGACCCACCAGTGGAGAGGATTCCCAGGGATCCGTCAGTGGAGAGGATTCCTGGGGACCCGTCAGTGGAGATGATTCCTTGGGGCCCACCAGTGGAGATGATTTCTGGGGATCTACCAGTGGAGATGATTCCTGGGGACCCACCAGTGGAGATGATTCCTGGGGCCCAGTAGTGGAGATGATTCTTGGGGCTCACCAATGGAGTTGATTCTTGGGACCAACCAGAGGAGGTGATTCATGGGGACCACCAGTGGAAATGATTCCTGGGGACCACCAGGGGAGATGATTCCTGGGGACCACCAGTGGAGTTTATTCCTGGGGCCCACCAGGGGAGATGATTCCTGGGGACCACCAGTGGAGTTGATTCTTGGGACCCATCAATGGAGTTGATTCTTTGGACCCACCAATGGAGTTGATTCTTCAGACCCACCAATGTAGTTGATTCTTGGTGCTCACCAGTGGAGTGGATTCTTGGGGCTCACCAGTGGAGATGATTTTCGGGGCCACCAGTGAAGGTGATTCTTAGGGCTCACTAATGGAGCTGTTCCTTTCTGCCCACCATTGGAGAGGATTCTTGGGACCCTTCAGTGGAGATGATTCTTGATGCCCACCAATGGAGCTGATTTTTGGAGCCCACCAGTGGAGTTGATTCTTGGAGCCCACCAGTGGAGTTGAATCTTGGAGCCCACCAGTGGAGGTGACTCTTTGAGCCCACCAATGGAGATGATTCTTAGTGCTCACCAATGGAGCTGTTCCTTTCTGTCCACCGTTGGAGAGGATTCTTGGGGCCCACTAGTGGAGTTGATTCCTGGACCTCGCCCTACTGTACATGTCTGCACATGATTCTTGCATTCTTGCCTCTCTTTTTCTAACTTTCTCCCTAAAAAAACAGCCCAGGCCTATTTTTCTCAGGAGCCAACCATGCCCAAGAGCCCATTATGACAATTAGAAAGTGGAGGTTTCCCTTGCTCCTTTAACAAAATTGATATTTACCCTGTGTGTGCACTTCTTCTTTATGCTGCAAGCTGTAGTATTTAATGGGCACCATTTGGGGTACATATGGCTTCCTGATCTCTTTTGATTCCAATTGTGTAAATAGGTGCTGTGATTGCATCATAAGAAGGTTGATCGTGTGGTATCCATCCTCTAATGCCACAGTTAGTTTTTATATACTTAGCTAGAATCTGAGTTATCGCCGAACCCGGCTGCTGGTTGGGGGTTTCAGCAAATTCCTCCACCCGTTATGTATGAGCGGGTGAGCGCCCGATAGTGGTGGCATCAGGCAGGCAGCAGCTTTGAATGAGAATAACAGTATTCTGCTATCTCTGAGGACATATTAAGACATTAATGAGCATGGCATTTTAAACCTATTTAGATAAAAAAAAAAAAAAATCCAAATTATATTCAAGAAAATAAATTATCATAACAACCAAGACTTGCTAAGGCTTTGTGGCTCAGTCTGGCCTTTGCCAATCCAATTGGCCACCGAGGGTCCTGCATTTAGCTACACACTCAGATATTCCATTTTCAATTTGCCTTTTAGTGTTAGTAATTGCATCCATAGATAAACACAAGGTTAAACGGAGAACAAAAGCCTAAGTAGAAATTTGCAGAACAGAGTTTATTCCAAAAACACTTAATACTCAAGTGGAGATCAGAGAGTGACTATAATGAGGTGAACTGGGAAATTAAGAAGAATTATTACTACTATTTTGTTTCAAAAGCCCATTTCTTGCTCAGAATTTTATGAATTTCCTGCAATAATTTTAGTTCATGCACAAGATGGATGAAAAACACATAGAATATAACTGGTGCAATAATCATTCCAGAGGAAAAATAAAAGTATATATTGTAAAAATATGATGTAGAAAAAAACTAAATAAGTATAATACTGCCCCAATATACAAGAATATAACTACTATAATGCTGCCCCTATGTACAAGAATATAACTGCTATAATACTGCTCCTAAGTACAAGAAAATATCTACTATAATACTTCCCCATATGTACAAGAATATAACTACTATAATACTGCCCTCTATGTACAAGAATATATCTACTATAATACTGCTCCCTGTGTACAAGAATATAACTACTATAATACTGTCCCCTATGTACAAGAATATAACTAATATAATACTGCCCATATGTACAGAATATAACTACTAAAAACTGCCCCATATGTACAAGAATATAACTACTAAAACTGCCTCCATTACAAGAAATA
>JAODAL010086314.1:0-10289 GCA_025379985.1 Phyllomedusa bahiana
CTGCAGGAAACAAACCTTGGATTTTTTTTCTTTTTACTTTGAGGTTTCTTTTTTAATTAATTTGCATTTTATTTTTTGACAATTACAAAGGATACGAGGACGGGAGTAGAATGACCACCGGGTTTTAAACCCACTCAATAGCTTCCTGGAGTAAGGTAAATGCCCTGAGCATTTTGGGGACCAGGACTGAGAACTCTCAGCCCTGGTCGTATCCCCTGGAGATGAGCTGTAAACAATGGATCACTAAAAGAATAGCTAAAACAAAAACGGTGTAGATTTTTTAATAATGATGAATGGTGAAAATGTGTATTATTTACTTTGAAAAACTTCCCACATCAATTTTACTTTGTGGGAAAACCCCTTTAAGGAGGCTCAATATTCAGTGACAATGCACTGTTTCTGATAAAGGCACCTCAAATTTATGAAGGTGAGGCAATTGACCACACTCTAAAATTATTTTGGTCTCTTTTAATGTCCACTTATTATATACACACAGAGTCCATGCATAAGATGTAGCTTAGGGCCATAACTGAAGTATATGCCTATGAAAGGCCTTATTTATACTTATTTTACTTGAGTTTGTTCTCCAGAACAATTTTTTTCTTTTATTTGTGGATGAATTTTACATAAAGTGCAATGAAACTGCAATGGGTTTGTAAGGAACAACCTAATCTTGCCCTGGCTTGCCCTGCCTAAGCAGAGCACCCACTCCGAGAAGGATAGCCCTGCACTGGAACCTCTTCCTGAACAGTTCCCTGATAAACTTGTGACAAACAGAAGATAAACAGAAGACAAATGGGAAACAGATCCAACAGACAACAAATAGAGAATGGTCAGATGGCCCATGGTCACACCAGGAGTGTACACAGTACCAAAGGACCAAACAGGAGAGCAACCAGAAAGACGAGCCAAAATCCAAAAACCAGCTCAATTGATACAGCAGAACACAAACAGAATATCTAGGACACCAGAAGCAATCACCAGGAGGGCCAGGCAGACAGGAAGAGGTTTAAATCTCCCGCCCCAGCCAGGGATTGGCTCAATTGATTAACCCATTAAGCCCCAAGCCAAACCATGGCTGAGGCTGCAACAAATAAACCTTAAAGGGGTTGTTTCACTACATTGATTCATCTCACCTCAGTCCTGTTTACTTGGTTCCATTTTGAATTCAGGGGCATGTTTACTGGCTTCTACTAGGCTGCAGTGTAGCTATAGCAACCAGTGCTGGCAGTCTATCATGAGAGATCAAACAGGTCTGTAGCTATAATGACTTAAAGGACTGATGCAGCCCATACAAGAGGGAATATCTAGGAATAGGTAGGACACTGTTAATGGACACATATTGCAAAGTGATTTGGTTTTGCAAGATTTTTAGCATAAAAAGCAATCCTTGTAGTGAAACAACCCCTTTAAAGGGCCAGTAGCACAGTGCTGACAGGGCTTCAACGTGTGCCTTTGCATGCTCAAATATTTATATCGTGGCAAGGGGAAAACAATTGGTTTCCTACTTCCGTTTCATGCTGCACATCTGCAGCTGACCAAGATATATTGATGATAATTTTGTTTTATGGACCAGGTCTGAAGAACAATGTATAAACTTCGGTTTACAATAAGGTAAAGTATTATTTTACCATTACAAGCCGGGTAATTGAACTCCAATTTCTGGATACATTGGTTCTCGTGAAGGATGATAGACTATGCTACTAACTGCAACAATTTTTAGCATTACCAAAGCAATTCTTCTAAGTTCCTGCTGAACTGAGTATAAAGTTTTGCTTTTTTTCATTCTACCCCACTTTTTTAAGCTCTTCATTAAAAGCACAATTAAAAAATAAAAAACATTGGGCAAAAAAAAAACCTTCATACAGCTATGTTGACGAAAACAAAAAATAGCTATGGTTCTTGGTAAAGCACCTTTAAATATTTTGGTCCTGATATATAATTACAAAGCAGTAACTAGAGGTCAAAACAATACTCTCTGTGTGTCATTGAAACACTGAAAGATAAAATATTAAATATGAAAGCTGTGGCTATAATTGATTTATCTGGATTGTGATATTAAAAATGAGGATCATCCCGTATTCAGCATATGCACATTCAAGATTTTTGGTGCTGTCCAACATATTTTCCTTTGCATTGTGTACTAACCATCATTCCCACATTCACTTTTGGAGTATTCATTTTTCACATGTGGACAAAATTTTTGTACCTTTCCATAAAAGAACAAAAACCCACAATGGTCACTAAAATATCTTGAAACTGTCAAAAGTAATAATACATTTACTGAATATCAACTAATGAAAAAACAACATTGCATTTGAATTAGGTTCAACTGAAAATTAAAAAAAAAAATAAAAAAACTGGCCTGGTCAAAAATGATGGTATCCTTAGATAAGACTGAAAATAATTTGACCATAGGAACATGCTAAACTGAAGTGTGTTCTGTAATTAGCATCACAGGTATCTTCAAAATCGTTTCAGTCAGTCTGCCTATTTAAAGGGTGAAACATTTTCACTGTACTGTATCATGGTGTGTACCACACTGAACAAGGACCAGAGAAAGCTAATGAAAGAGTTGTCTCAGAAGATTAAAAAAAATATATAGACAAACATGTTAAAGGTAAAGGCTATAGGACCAACTCCGAAAGGCTTGATATTCCTGTTGCTACAGCTGCACATATTATTTCAAAATTTAAGGTTTATGGGACTGTAGCAAACCTCCCTGGATGTTGCTACAAGAGGAAAATGGTAACCAAAGAGCCCAGAACAACTTCCAAAGAGATTAGAGGTGAACTCCAAGGTCAAGATACATCAGTGTTAGATCGCACCATCCATTACTGTCTTTGCCAAAGTGGACTTAATAGAAGATGATGGAGGAGGAAACTGCTGTTGAAAACAAATCATATAAGAGCGAGACTGGAATTTGCCAAAATTCATATTAAAATAAACAAAGATTTCGGGAAAATGTCCCTTGTACAGATGGGCCAAAACTGAAGTTTTTGGAGAAGTTACATCAGCTCTAAGTTCACAGACACAAAAATGAAGAATATGAAGAAAAGAACATTGTACCTACAGTGGGGAAGAGGCTTGGTTATGTTTTGGGACTTCTTTGCTGCATCTGGCACATGGAATGTTGAATCGGTGCAGGCTACAATTAAATCTCAAGACTAGCAAGGCATTGTAGAGTGAAATTTGCTCCCCAATGTCAGAAAGCTTGATCTCAGTTGCAGGTCATCGGTCATCCAACAGGATAATGACCAAAAATAGTCAGCTAAAACATCCAAGAATAGCTAAGAGCAAAGCATTGGACTATCGTGAAGTGGCCCTTTGAGCCCTGATCTAATCCTATTGAACATATGTGCAAGGAGCTGAAACATGCAGTCTAGAGAAGGCACCTTCCCACCTAAAACCTCTGCAGCAGTTTGCTCATGATAGGTGGGCCAAAACACTTGAAGACAGGTGCAGAAGCCTAAATTTAAGTTACAGAAAATTGTTGATGCGTGATTGCCCCTTAACCAGGGTGTTTAGGGGTAAATTTTTTACCGGGGGGGGGTGAAGAAATTTTGCCCCTTCCCCCCCCCGTAACATAGGTGTTTAGGGCCCCCATTTAAAAACCCTAAACCTAAGCCAAAATTACAAAAAACTTTAAAAATCGCACTATAAAATACTAAAAGTCTACAGTTACCAAATAACACTGCTACACCAACAAATCCCAAGACCCCTCAACCACATATCACCACCACAGTGACCGAAAAAATAAAACCACACCCTGCCACAACACCCAACCCCAGTTTCCCAATAAAACCCCCACACCATGAACACAATCACCACCTAAAGTGACTAAATAATACAAACTGACCTTAATGAATACAAACCCTTATATTTCAACCAATTTTACCCCCCTACAGTGACCATCAAAGATGGATCCCCGCTGAAAAGGGCCCCGCAGCATATAAATGTTCAGTAAAGTTATACTAGTGACCCCAGGAGACGTTCTGAAGAGTTGGGTCTCTTCCCTTTTTTCTTCTTTTCCATTGTCCCCGATCCCTGGGACTACCCCCACTTTCACTGTAAAATTAAACAAAACAAATTCTTAAGACCCCCCCCAATTTTTTCGCACTTCTCTAAACCCCAAATTCCCATCTCTTTAAAAAACTCCCCTTTATGCACCTCTATGGAGCCATGAATATGCCCCCCATAGCCCCCCCCCTGTAGCCCCCTATACCAGGTAGTAGCCCCCCCAGTTGATGCCCCTAGCCCGTGATGCCTCTACCAGGGGATGCCCCCCCGTAGGCCAAGGTGATGCCCCCCCCTGCAGGTTATGCCCCCCGGTCCTGTGTTGTACCCGTTATGCCCCTCTGTAGCCCCCGAGATGCCCCCCGTAGCCGTAGATGCCCCCGTAGCCAGTATGCCCCCTTCCAAATGATGTCCCTGTTCCCGTGTGCTCCCTGTACCAGTGATCCCCCCCTCTAGCCCCAAGATGTTCCCGTAGCCATGATCCCCCTTTCCCCTGATGCCCCCCCCCGTAGCCAGGTGAGCCCCCGTAGCCAGGTTATGCCCCCTGTAGCCATTGAGCCCCCTTTTACCATATATGCCCCCCCCGTGCAAGATGCCCCCTTTAGCATAGATGCCCCTGAGCCCCGTGATGCCCCCTTAGCCAGGAGCCTCTTGTAGCCAGTGAGCCCCCGTACCAGTGATTATCCACCTTGTAGCCAGTATGCGCTGTTGCCATGTGCCCCTCTGTAGCCCGAGTGCCTTTGTAGCAGTGATGCCCCCTTAGCCCTGATGTCCCCTGTAGCCAGTAAATTTCCCCGAGCCTTTTATGCCCCCCCCGTAGCCAGTGATGCCCCCCTTTTTGCAGTGATGCCCCCCTTGTAGCCAGTGATGCCCCTTGTAGCCAGTAGTGCCCCGTCCCCGTAGATGCCCCCCGTAGCCCCTGATCCCCCCCCGTCGCCAGTGATGCCCCCCTTTTACCAGATGCCCCCCTGTAGCCGTGATGCCCCCCCCTTGCCAGTGATGCCCCCTGGCCCTGTTGCCCCCCTTTTTAGCAGTGATGCCCCCCCCCTGTGCAGTGTGCCCCCCCCCCTGTAGCCCTGATGCCCCCTTTTAGCCGTGGGTGCCCCCCCTTTTAGCCAATAATGCCCCCCCGTACCAGTTGCCCTCCCCCCGTAGCCCGTGATGTTCCCCTGAGCCAGTGATGCCCCCCCTGTAGCCCCCGTGATGCCCCCCGTTCCAGTGATGGCCCTGAGCCAGTGATGCCCCCCCTTTTAGCCATATGCCCCCTTGCAGCCGTAGATGCCCCCTGTAGCCCGGATGCCCCCCCCCCGTCCAGTATGCCCCTGAGCCGTGTCCCCCTTGTAGCCCGTAAATGCCCCCCTTAGCCGTGATGCCCTCCCCCCGTAGCAGTGATCCCCCTTGTAGCCAGTGAGACCCCCTGTAGCCAGTAATCCCCCTTTATGCAAAAGGGGATGCCCCTGTAATAATCTAAAAAACAAAAAAAAATCCACGCGGTTCCGCGTCCGGGCCGGAGGTACTGTTAAGCAGGGGATGTCATACGTGCCACATATCCCCATCCCCCGAGATTCCCCGGCGGGAGGGGACCCCGGTCGCAGGGGGTGCGGTTTAAAGCGTGCGCCCCCGTACGCGATTTCAAGGGGGGGAGAAAGGGGGGGAAAGATCTTCCCGCCCCCTCCTTGTACCAGCGTGCTGGCTCTGTAGTGTAATGAAACGTCGGCAGAGTCAGGGGCGATCCTCCAGGTGGGCGAAGCAAGCGGCGCCCTTCTCGGGTGAGCGGAGCCTCAGTGCCCCGGGCGATCGCCCGCCCCTAGGAACGGCCCTGCCTCTAACAGTTGTGTAACAAAATATTAAGTTTAGGGAACCCTCATTTTTATCCAGGCATTTTATAGTTCGTTTTTTAATATTTTTCATTTAAATTCAAACGCAATGTCTGATTTTTATTAGTTGATTTTCAGTAAATTTTTATTTATCATTACTTTTGTCAGTTGCAAGTTATTTCAATGACCATTGTGGGTTTTTCTTTTTTCCAGAAGTGTACCAACAATTTTGTACATGTGTATGACAATCATGTGCTTTTACTTGTATAGGCCCCTTTTCTTCAGCTAGTAGCGCATATATACACTGAACTACCTCACTCTGAGTTTATTTAAACGTTATTATAATCTAGGTTATTGTTCCACGGTACTGATAATAAATTATTAAGAACTCCAATGGCACAAACCAATTATATAACTTGCAATTAGACAGTTCCAGTCTTTCCTAATATATTGGGAATTGCAAAATATATATATTTTTTAACTGTTAACCTTTTACCTACCTTGATAAATTCAACCTCTAATATATAAAACAAATGCTTAGAATTCATATTGGACTATTTGCTACGATATAAATAACTTTCAGTGATATAACCATTTGAGCCCACTGCATACTAAATATGTCATAATATATGTACATCTATCATGCCATTCGAGAGACAGGCATTTTACATCTTTCTGCTTGTCATATAAATATTTTGGAGAAATACTAAGGGCTTGTTCACACGACGTTTTGGATCCGTTTTGGATGCGTTTTACGGATCCGTTTTTAACCTGCGAAAACTGGATGTAAACTGCATCCAAAAAGCGGATCCAAAAAACGCAACAGCTGATCCTTTTTTGGATGCTAATTGGATGCGTTTTGCATGCGTTTTACGGATCCGTTTTTTGGATCCGTTTTTTCAATGCTTTATTTAAATCAACCTATCAAACTGCAATTTAAATATAATATAACCTATCAATGACCAAGAAAAAAAACTTTTTTTACCTAGTGTCAGTCAGCTGTACATACACCTATGATTTTAGAACCCGCCCTCCCCCTATTTTTTTTATTTTTTTAAATCAACCATAGTTTTCAAACCCCACCCATGTAAATTAATAAACAACACTCATGAATAAACTAAATAATTTATAAACTAAATAATTATAAATTAAAGATATATTTAGTATACATATACATATATAGATATATATATATGTACATATATATAAATGTACATTTATATACTATTATACACATTTATAATATTATATACATTTAAACTTTGTATAGAAATTTATATAAAAAAAATATATATACACTATTATATACATTTATTATATATATATATATTTATATTTACATACATTTATAAACTAAATATAAGCCAAACAATAATATTAAAATTTTATATTTAATTTAAATCTAATGCGTTTTACGGATGCGTTTTTGGCATCGAAAACGGATCTAAAACGCACACAAATGTATGCTGCGCTTTTGCATCCGCTTTCGGGATGCCAAAAGCGCACTCCATTATTTCCTATGGCGATTTCTCTTGCGTAAAACGCAAGAAGAATTGACATGTCAATTCTTAAAACGGATCCGAAAAACGCATCGCGAAAAGCGCATCGGCAATCACTCGTGTGAACAGCGATGTGCTTTTGCCATTGAAAGCAATGTTAATCACACTGACAATTGTCAGATCCGTTTTACGGATCCGTAAAACGGATCCGTAAAACGGATCACAAAAACGTCGTGTGAACAAGCCCTAATTCTGGCTGTATTATATTCCACCAGGCTTGTTCTTGAATTTTGACTTTTGTAGTGTTATGGCCCTATACTAGGATAAAATAGAATATGGTGTGGCTTACATTGGTGGATTTCTAAACAGTACCCAATGTGCCCATTTAGTAGTAAACTTTTAAAACGATCCCTGACCAAAATATTGTATTGCCCAGTTCTGTATCAATAACTTACAATCCATTTTCTCAGCACCCTCTGGAAAATTAATTAAATATTAATACTAAGACTTGTTGCCTATGTTCTGTTGCCAGCATAGTATGTGTATGTGTCTCATGAACAGTGACTGCCAAATTGGATTTTTTTGTAATATTCAATGAAATGTGACATTTACTGCTTCTTTGAAGCTGATGATAGTTACATTACTTCCAACACACAGAAATTGCTGATGAATTAAAGTCAAGTTATACATCCTTAGCAAATGATAATTGATACAGACTGCACTAGCTATTTTTTGTTGAAGGTGCTGTAATGTGTTCTCAGTACTGCAGACTCTGCCTCCACTAAAATGGGACAAGATTTTATCCAGATCATCTACTTGTGCTAACATTTTGGAAAATGTTGCATTGTAGGACCCAGTTTTTCAAGGTTACTATCTCTCCATCTCCCCTTTTTGTTTCATCTTTTGTAGTTAAAGCATCTTACTCAGGTCTGCTACTAAATGTCTCATCTTTTGTTATTCTTATTTAAATTAGTCTGGATATTGGCTATTAATTCATCACTTGCTGTTTAAAATATTTTTCCACTTTCTTGTTCCACAATCTATCAAAGAAAAAATGGGGGATTATATCTTCTACTTTTTAAATTTTGTTTCCTTTGTATGTACTTTATTAGAAAATGTGGATAGAATACGACTTTCCCCTGAAATCACCTTTTGAATTTATTTTTTTCCCCTCTCCAAAAACAACAAGAAGGCAGTAGTGAAATAGATATTAAAAACTAGTTCACCCTAACCAGCCAGGAGCTACCAACACCCTCAAATAGCAAAACAATTCGTCATATGTCATTTTCTCAATTTAATAACCATACAAAACTGCCAAACGAGAAAAGCAAATTCCTTACATGAGAAATCAACCTCCAGTTCATCAGTTTACCCTGAATTAACCCAAACTAACAAAGGGGTGTTCAGAGCCCAAAAAATGTCCTGATATTTTGCTCCTCAATGAAGGTTTAGAGTTATTTCCCAACAGTTTCTCAATGATTAACCATGCAGCTCAAATGCCTACAGCTGTTATCACTAGTGTTGAGCGATTTTTATCGACAAAGTTGAAATCGGCAGGTTTTTATGTAACGGATTTTTCGACACGCGAAAATTTATTTAAAAAAACTGCCAAAAATCAAATTCGCGCCTTTTCGGCGTTTCCCTGACTTTTTGGGGGCCAGCCTCAGCTTACAGAAAAAGCAGGGTGAGTGTGTGTGCGACGTCATGACTGGGAGTGAAATGGTTTTGCGGGGGTAAAAAATCACATGACCTCGTTTTAACATAGAACAGCTCTTCGTTCTGCCTCAGTCTTCTCACGTTTCATAAACCCTATATTTGTTAGTTGATTAGACTTTGGGAAAGTTTTTTTGGTATTAGATAGATTTTTTAAAAAGCACATCTATCGCTATAAATCACGGAGGGTGGCGGGGGGGGGGGGCCGTGGGCGAAACACAGACAAGCTCTATAAAGGGACCGGGGTAAAGTTCCCAAGACTTTGTGTAGACATTTTCACTGCAATATCTTCATTATTAACAGTTTGCTATTGAAAGATTTCCTGGATATTTTGGGGTGTGAACTTTTATTAAATCACATCATTTTTTGTAATCGGGCTCTTTGTTAGGTGCAAAACCCACTTTTATTATAGTAACTTTTCAGATAGGTGTTCTTTTTCAATTTTACCATTCCCCTTTGTTGATATTCCCCCTTGCACTTAAATTTGAATCCAGCAATCTTGTAGTCAACACAGGTGATAGTGCCAAAAAAACTTGTACTGAATCTATAAAGATAGTGTTTTTTGCAAATTTTGCCCAGTCCAGTTTGTTTAAAATTTTAATCCAGCAAATTTTGTTTTGATTAGAGGGATTTTGAGAATAGCTTGATTTGCCGTCTGTTAATATTTGATTTCCAAAACTATTCTACCTTCTCAAAATTTTTTATTTTTAAAAATGGGGCAAAAATCGGGGGTAGCGAGCAAAAAGGGGGGGACAAATGGAGGTAGAGGTACCCGAAAGTCTCCTTCCCGTGTAACAAAAGATGCCAGGGATCAAACGGTTGAGGACCCTCAGGCCTGTCTTTTGCTGGGTCGGGCCCTGTGAATCTCGTAACGGGAAAAATTTTCGCCAATTGTTCTTCAAATTTGGTTAATGCAAAACCTGATCCCAGCAGCCTTACCTCCTTGTCCCCCCATTCCCCGGGCCCCACAAAATGTCTACATCCCACATACGTCATCGTCCAAATGAAGCAAGGCAGCCCAAAATTTTCAAAAATGTGTACCACCACCCCGTGGGGTAATCCATTTTTTGAAGACCTCTTGATGACAAAATGCGGTTGGGGGCAGAAGGCATGTTAAAGTCAAGAGGGTGATTTTTGTCTGCTTGGCCCCGTTACTGATGCCATAGAGGAGGAGAAGGAAGCCGTCAATCGGGAAAAATCCCGGGCGGGCTGAAAAAAACCCCGCAGTCCCTTGCTTGTAGGC
>JAODAL010086315.1:0-10288 GCA_025379985.1 Phyllomedusa bahiana
GTATAGTAAGTCCGTTAAACTAAATGGGGGTTTTAAAAGCTTCTTTTTCGGCATTTTTAATTGGGGGGTCATGCGGGGTTTGGGGCTATGCTTGGCCCCGGAAAGGTTGTCAATGCCCAGTTCAACTAAAAATGGGGGTTAAAAAGATTTCTTTTTCCGGCATTTTTAACTGGGGGCATGCGGTTTTGGGGGCTCATGCGCGTTCCAGGACAGGGATATTAAAGGGCCCGTTCAAGAAAAATGATGGTTAAAAATCTTCTGCTTTGGGCATTTTTTAAATTTTGTGGGTCAGGGGTTTTAGGGTCATTTTTGGGGTACAAGCGGGATGTAAATGGTCTGTGATTTTTTCTGTTGATTTTAAAAACCTAAGTGTTTTTGGCCTAGTGTAGCAGTACCTTTGATGTTGGGAGTTAAATTTAGCTTCTCAGCCCTTTTTTGGATAAGAATAAAGGTGTTTTTCCTCTCCCTAGATTTAATTTTCTGGGCGTTTTAATCTATTTCGATATCGGAAATCTCTTGATAATTCCCGAAAGCTATTCCCCGATGAGATAGTCGAGTAATGTCATCATACTCGCCACCCCAAAAGAGGTTTGTCCTGCCCACAGCCAGCGTTTATCTGAGGGACCTTCAGCCAGCTGGGGAGTCATTACAGACAAACACTTTGGCTTTCCCTGACAATGGGATCGTTTGCTTTCATCAGGAATCAGGGTGGATCTTGATGATGTTGGGGCCCCTTTTGCCAAGGTCACCCTTATTTGCCGGTCTACCTCCCATTCCTTTCCAAAAGAAATGCTCCTCTTGACTTTTTTTTTTTTAAATGATCATTTCTTAATGAAATTTTTTTGTCTGGTCCCCAAAAAGTATTTTGTGGTTTTGCGGTTGGAGATGTAAAAGACCCCCAATTGTACACAGTTTTGAAAAAAAAAAAATATTCATTTAGTCATTTCTTAAAAAATTTTCAGCACTTATTTTTTGGGGTCTGGTGCGTGAAAAAACAGGTTTCTAATGGCATTACTTCCTCACAAAATTTTTTACATGGCTGAGAGGTGATTTTTAAATTTTTTGGGGGAAAAGGTGCTGTGAGATAAACTATACTACAGGTCCCCTTGTAAAAAAAGTGGTTTTAAAGGCATTTTTTTCTTCAAATTGTCAAGTGGCCAAAGGGGTTTGTTTTGAATTTTTTGGGAGTGGGCTGTGACATCAGTATTCTCAGGTTCTATTTTAAAAAATGTGGTTTCTAAAAGGCATTTTTTTCTTCACAATTTTAATAGTAGTCAAAGGGGATGTTTTGAAAAGGTGGGGGGCATGAAGCTGTCAAAAACGGAAAAGATGGGACACTGTTAATGGACAATATTGCAAGTGGGGTTGTTTTTGCAAGAAAATTTTAACATAAAAAAACAATCCCTGTATTGAGACAACCCCTTTAATACGATTGAAAAACTGAGAAACAAAGACGTTGTGGGATTCCCTCCTATTTTAAAAATTGCATTTACAAAATAGCTGATACAAATATTCCTCTGAATTGCACAAGGGAGGTACAGGAAGACTTGAACAGATGTAGGTTATTCAGAGGACATGGAGTATGGAGCACATTGACCACCCCAAGAACAGAGTCAATTTCCTCCAACACGTTGAGTAAAACAAGAAAAAGAAAGGCAAGAAAAAGGGCATCAACCACCAGCATTTCCAAGTGAAGCTCAATTGGTCCACACTCATACGGAGGGGCAAGCGCTCTCGTAGAGACCGAAATTTGTCAAGCGCTACCCAGGTCTTGACTGTGTACTGAGGGAGGCTGGAGGTCTTAGCTCACACTTCCTCTTCCGCTTTGGCCCAACTGTTTTCGTTGCTGTGTCATAGTTTCATTTTTGCCAAGTTAATAGATGACGGACACCAGCACTGGCTCACACCGCACCCAGTGTAAGTCCGATCCTGCTACCAGAACCCAATATTAATAGATGACGGACGCCAGCCCTGGCTCTCACCGCACCCACTCTATGTCTGGCCCTGCCACCTGAACCTCCGTGATCCACGTTCACAGCCTCACCCTCCTTGATCAGTAATTTCTTTCAACCCACTTGACAGTATAATGCAGGATTTTCACACAGTCCTTGTTAATCTACTGTGGACATTTGTTTTGTTTGATTCACGTTCTAATGTCACAGTGGAACAACGTCACCAATGTGCGAGCAATAGAATGGCAAGTAGCTGAAGCAGCAGCAGCGGTACTTTTTATTCTGAGGTTCAATCAGGGGCTTCTTTGCTGGTTTTGGGGAATGCCGCTGTAAAAGAAACCAATAGTAAAGGTCTTATTGACAAAAAGCTAAGTTGCCGCGCTTCAAGGCCATCAAAATGAACAGCGGTTACTGGGTGTCCACCCTCCTTGATCCACATTTCAAATCAAAAGTCAGCAATTTCCTTCAACCCACTTGACAATAGAATGCAGGAATTTGACACAGGTCTCACTGGGCCTCCACTGGGGACATCTTGTTTGCATCAGATTCACGTTCTAATGTCACGGTGGTACAACATTAGCAACATGCCAGCAGTAGAATGGCAAGTAGCCGTAGCAGCAGCAGAAGCAAGATTGGAAAAAAATATTTTTTTCTAAAGTAGTCAATTTCCTATTGGGAATGTGTATTCTGAGTGTCCATAAGGGCAAATTTTTTTGTTTTGAGGTCAGGCTACTTTAAAATGGATGCCGAGCTGGTTGGCAATTGGGCAGTATTCCCTGCCCGGGGCCGGAATGAAAAATGTGCCCGGTGATAGTTAAAAATAGGAAGTCGTGATGGGTGGGGAAACCCCATTTGATTTTAGCTGCATGTGCCTGTCTCGCCAGCACCCCCCGCTGAAACTGAGGCCCTTTCGAGCTAAACCTCCGCGTTCCCCGTTTGGACGATCCTTGCTGCCACCTGGCAACCGCATATAATGGACAAGTGTTGGTCCCTGTGTGTCAAAAAGTGCTAGGATACTCCTGGCAGTTCCAATACGCCTTTCTAATACCGGTTTCTTTCTTGTTTGTGCGAAAGAGGCCTGTAGCTGCTGGGTAACCCCAAGCAGCAACCTGCAGTGGCTACGCCCATCCTCATGTTTCTGTTTAGCCATTGAACATGAATGCATTATTTTAGCCTATGAAATTGTTTTCTGTGATGTTAATAGCCTAATTGGTCTTGCCTGAAGAGTAGCACATATCCAGATATTGTTGTGGATTTAATTCCAGCTTCTCCTCCCCTGTTTGGTGGTAAGAATGAAATCTGTTGTTGCCTCCCATAGAATTATGGGTCATCGGCAATTGGCAGCTATCGCCATGATAATTTCCAAAATCTGTTATCTAATAGATGACGATTGTCAACACAATCGCTCATCACTACTCTTCACCTAAGTTTAGGCAGTGCCAAAAAAATGCAGTTCAAGGACTTACTTTTGTTGTCAAATTCTGAATGTGACCCTCAGTTGAGTGATATTAATAACCGTCATCAGTTGCAAAAAACCTTTGTCTATATTAAGTTTGTAGCAACAATAACAATTAAATAGTGTAAAGATACATTTTGTAAAGAGTTTATAAATACAGAGATCCTTCAATTAACAATGTCGCATATTCCACATAAAATGGTCTTTTCTGTGATGTTGCATGTTGAATATATTTTTAACATACAATGTCATTGACACTGCCAGTCCGTGGCACATGCAAGTGACTGGAAAATCCAACCAATTATCTTGAGAATGTTACTTGTAAAACAACTGTATTAGTAAGATACCTGCAATGTACAGTTCGGTACTACATGTGTGTACTGCTCTCTACATGTGCCAGGAAGCGCTAATGAGCAAGGAGCGTTGCTAGGGCCTAACATATCCATGGCCTTTTTTTTAAGTTTTGCCCAGTAGGGCTACGTTCACATAGCATTTTTCACGCCACATTGCGAACTGCAGCGAACGAACTGTATTTTTACAAAGAAAAAACGTATGTTCCTGTTACTAATTTTACACCTATTCCACATAGATCCTGTCCATCACCTCAGCAGTCACTGTACAATGAAAATCAGCACTGACAAATTAGCTTTTTCAAAAGCGCTCATGTACTTATTACAATGTAATATCTTATACATAACAGTAACCAAAAAATACATCTATACATGGAACAAATATAGCATACAAATGATAATTACTAAATAAAATAAAAATCCTACAATACCAAGACCCAAAACTATTACTACTCTAATAATACTGCCAGAGAGTCTCGGACTGGGCCGCAGGGGGATCGGTGAATCCCCCGGTGGGCCCCAAGCTGCTGTGGGCCTCGGAGGCAGTGCCGCCGCACCGCGGAGCCCAGCCGCTGCATCCGGTCACTTAACGTCCCTAGCGCTCAGAGACCGGGCCCGGGAGTCGAGGACTAATGTCCCCGACTCCCCGGGTGCGCGGTTTCAGTGGAGCAGAGCACCGCTCGCGCTTTGCTCCGCTGATCGCCCTGGCAGATGTAAGGCGTTAGGCCTTAAGCCTGCCAGGCACCGGCACCTACTGGTGACGTAGGCGCGCGGTGACGACACATCACCGCGCGCCCTATGCAGGGCGCCCGAAGAAGCCGCCGGGGTGCGTCCGGGAGTGGCCCGGAGCAGGAGCGAGGCGAGTGCCTTTTTTTTTTTTTTTTTCTTAGTACATAAACGGGCCATGGCTAACTAAACCTAAAGGGCCCTGGCTACCTAACCACAAAAAGGGGGCCCTGCTACCTAACCACACAGGGGGCCCTGGCTACCTAACCACAAAGGGGGCCCTGGTTACCTAAACCTAAAGGGGGCCCTGGCTACCTAAACCTAAAGGGAGCCATGGCTAACTAACCACAAAGGGGGCCCTGGCTTCCTAAACCTAAAGGGGGTCCTGGCTACCTAACCATAAAGGCGGCCTTAGCTACCTAAACTTAAAGGGGGCCCTGACTACCTAACCATAAAGGGGGTCCTGGCTATCTAAACCTAAAGGGGCCCTGGCTACCTAAACCTAAAGGGCCCTGCTACCTAAACCTATATGGGCCCTGGCTACCTAAACCTAAAGGGGCGCCTGGCTACCTAAACCTAAAAGGGGTCCTGGACCTACCTAAACCTAAAAGGGTCCTGGCTTTAGCTAAAACCAAAGGGGGCCCTGGCTACCTAAACCTAAAAGGGTCCTGGCTACCTAAACCTAAAGTGGGCCCCTGGCTACCAAAACCAAAAGGGGGCCCCGGCTCCAAAACCCAAAGGGGGCCCGGGCTACCAAACCTAAAGGGGGCTCTGACTACCAACCCATAAAGAGGCTCTGACTACTAAACCTAAAGGGGTCCCGACTACCTAAACCCAAAGGGGGTCCCTGACTACCAAAAGGGGGCCCCTGCTGCCTAACCAACATCGGGCCCCTCCCTAAAAATAAAGGGGGGCCCTAACTCCCTACAAACTTAAGGACCCAACTACCTCAACAGCAAAAGGGGGTCCCTCTACCTACAATCTAAAGGGGGGCCCCTTACTACCACAAACTACTAAAGAGGGCCCAACTGCCTGCATGCCCCAAATGGGGGCCCTAACCCCTGCATGCATCAAAAAGGGGGCCCCCAACTGCCTTCACTACCAAAGGGGGGCCCAACTGCCTGTTACCCTAACCCTGTGTACTACCAAAGGGGGCCCCCTAACTGCCTGTATACCCCAAAGGGAAGCCCAACTGAATGCATACCCCCAAAGGGGGGCCCAACGTCTTTTTAAACACCTAAAGGGGGCCCAACTGTCTGTAACTAAAAAAGAGAAGCCCTAACTGCCGTATACTAACCAAAGGGGAGACCCTAACTGTTCACCTATATAAAAAGGGGCCCTGAATACCTACAGCTTACCTAACTGGGGGCAATCACCACCTAAAAGCCTAAAACTCGGACTACCAACACCTACTTACACCTACCAAAATGGGTCCACAAAACCAACGTAACACACTTGCCCAACTGTAGCCCTATCACCTTGGGGCTATTTACCTCCACCCCTGGGTAGGGAGCCACCAACCTACCTGGGCCGGGGCCCACCAACCTATCCAGCGGGGTTACCACCAAAAAAAACCTGTCTAGTTACCTGGGCCTTGCATATTTGCCTACCTACCAGGGTCTTTTTACCTACCTTGTAATTAGAGAGAGGGCAGCAGCCAAGCTGTAGCATTAAACCAACCTCTTAGGAATTGTCTTCTAAATTATGGCTTTTATCCCTCTCCCACCCCGGGGGAAATTTTTTACAGAGGGGGAAAAAGGTAAAAGGGGCTGGAAAAACGAGGATTCTAAAACAGGGAAATTCTGCAGGATGAGTTGTGGGCCGGGACAGTCATCATGGTGGTATGGGAAAGATGCAAAAAAAGGGGAAAAAGAACGACTCATGAGAAAGAGAAAACTCCAAGACGTCTCCGGTGATCCCCTTTTGTCAGGGTTATTTTTCTTTTATACTAGATCATGCTGTATCACTGTAATTGATTCACCCCACGGTGTTGACCCCTAAGTGGGCTCTATTTGGGGAGTTGTAGTTAAACCTGAGCTGGGGCTGCCACCCGTGGTCTCCTTAGGGGTGTGTAGATTAAGCTGGCTGGGGTCTGACCACATTTTGTCTTCATATGGCGGTGTTTTTAGGCCCACGGCCGGTATAGGGGCAGCGAACCTTTCCCTGTTTGTAAAAGTGAGGGAAAACCCCACCCCATAAGGATTTCATTTACTTCTTGCGGTGTTTATTTTTAGAAGGTGGGGGAAAGGGGTGACCTAGAGAAAATGGAGAGGGTATTGATGTGGCTGGGGGGGGGGATATGGGTGGGCGCTTAGCCAGTGTCATGATATGTTTTGACTTGACAAATGTTAGATACCGTTTTCCCCAAAAAAAGACAGCGCTTACATTCTTTTTCCCCCCAAAAGTCCCACTATGTCTTTTTTTCGGGGTATGCTTATTTGGCAGGTATATGGCCCCAACGCAGGTTGGGGCAGGCTGTGGGCAGGGTATAGGGCCCGGGCTTTAGGCAGGAAGGGCAGGTATAGGACTGTGGGCGGGTATAGGCAGCTGTACAGGTATGGGGCCCCGGCGTAGCAGGATGGGGGCCGGCGTAGGCGGGAAAGGGGCGGGTATAAGGCAGTTTTAGCGGTAAGGCGCTGTGGGCGGGTATGGGGCCGGGCGTAGGCGGGTAGGGGGCCGGCTGTAGGCAGGTAAAAGCAGCTGTAGGCAGGTATAGGGCAGGTAAAAAGGCAGGAAGGCAGCTGAGGCAGGCTGTAGGTAAAAATATCAAAATAAAAAAAAAAAAAATCATTTACCTGGATCCCCGCGCTCCCGCCTGCTCATCTTCTTCTCGCCAGCAGGTGACACATCAGGCCCCACACCAGCGTGATGACACACGCTCCCTGTGCCGGGTCTCGGGACAGCACCATCTGCGGTCGCCCGGAGACACCGGGGAGCACGAGCGCTCGCCTGGCCCCGATTGGTATCCCTTCACTTTATGCCTCCGGGGGATCGCATTGGGTTGAAGGAATGCGGACGTCCCCGGGGCCAGCGCAGCCCCCGGGACACTGTCACTGACCGCATTCAGTATTTCCCCCTGGGGAGCCCCTATAGCTGAAGCGTCCCTGTGGGCGCCCAGGCCACACGCGCCCGAGCGCAGACAAATACAGTAACTACTCTTACTTTCGGGGAAAGTCTTACATTTGTCGACTCCCTAAACTCCCCGCTACTCTTTCACGGGGGGGTCTTACATCGGGGGAAAATGTAATATGCGAGAAGACAATCTGGACTTCCTTGGCTTTGTATACTACACAATACAGTTCGTTTTTGCACACTGTATTATGTGGTAAAATGGGCGCATTCATGTCCAAGAGGCCGGTAATATTTTCATGTACAGTATCGTGGGCCCCCCAAGACCAATTCCCCTGTGGGCCCCAGACCTCCCAGTCCGACATTGCTGCCAGACCATGACAAAACGCAACCTCCACATGTGACTATCAGTTGTACACAGGCTCTGAAGATGTTTATTAATGCCATATAGTGACAAGATAGTGGTAGATACTAGTTGTACGTAGGCACTCTGAAGAAATTAAGTGATTACACTGAAGTTACATTCAGTGACTTACAAGAGACATCTTTCCTGATCAGAGTCATTCACTTTCCCTTCTCTTCTCCATCCGGCCCAGACAGAGCCGTCTTAACAGAATTATGGGTCCCTGGGCAGAGCACTGCAGTGGGCCCTGCCCAAATACATGACATCACACTTGGCCATGCCTCGAGCAACCCCTAAGCACACCCATATTTTCACGCCATTTATGTCTGGACACCGGCAACCTGCAGCCTACAAGACTATTTGGCAGGTCAGGGAGCCTTTGGCTCCCTTCTCCACCATGTTTTTTAACTGTTTGCACATCCTAAAAACACACAAACAGTAAAATAAGGAAAGCCAACCAAGGGATCCAGGGTATGTTTCTTGTATTCCTGGGACATACATAGACCACCTGGGGCCCCTATACTTGTGGGGCCCCCGGGAAACTGCTTAGTGTGCCCAATGGAAAAGATGGCCCTGGGCCCAGACCGCCATGATGATTTCTCCCGGCCACGACTCATCTCTGCAGAATTTAACACACAAACATTTTAGAATCCTCACTTTTCCAACACCTATCTATCTATCTATCTATCTATCTATCTATCTATCTATCTATCTATCTATCTATCTATCTACCTACTTACCTACTGGGAGATTCATATAACGCCCTTCCTAATGAGGGTTTATACAGGAACGCATGGTGACACCCTATTCCCCAAGCAACTGGCTTTTCTATGACAGTAAAGCCAGGTGCCTTCAGTGCGAGATGGGGAGTCACCCCTCATTCCTTTTTAGGCCCCCATTAGGAAGGTTTATATACCCCCTCCCAGTAGGTAGGTATATAGTTTACATATCCCCCAGTAGGTAGATATATAGGTTATAGGGTCCCAGAGTATATAAATATATAGGTAATATGGTTCCCCAGTAAGTATATAGATAATAGGCTCCCCCAGCCTGTAGATAGGTAGTAGGGCCCCCCAGTCTGTAGATAGGTAGTAGGGCCCCCATTATATAGATAGGTAATAGGGACCCCAGTATAGATATAGGCAGGTGATTTGGCCCCCAGTATACAGTAGATATAGGCAGGTGATATGGCCTCCAGTATAGATATAGTTAGGTGATTTTGCCCCCAGTATAGATATAGGCAAGTAATAGGTGCCCAGTAGATATAGATAGGTAATAGGCCACCCAGTTGCTATGCCCAGTATAGATAGGTAGGTAAAAGGCACCAGGTATAGATGTAGGCAGGTGATATGGCCCCCAGTATAGATATGGGCAGGTGATATGGCCCCCAGTATAGATATGGGCAGGTGATATGGCCCCCAGTATAGATATAGGTAGGTAATAGGACCCCAGCAGATATAGGTAGGTAATAGGGCTCCGAGTAGATACAGGTAGGTAATAGCCCCCCAGTTTAGATATAGATAGGTAATAGGGCCCCCAGTATAGATATAGGTAGGTAATAGGCCTCCAGTAGATATAGGTAGGGGATATGGCTTATTAAAAAATAAATAAATAACAGTACTCACCTTTCCCCCGCTCTCCAAAGCTCCCACCCATCTCTTCCCACAAACCTGCCTGTGCCGGATACCCAAGGGAAAAAAAAGCAAAAAATTACACACACTATTTTAAAAATACATACATAAGTCAGAAATATCTGCTGGAGGCATTAAATAATTTTCTATGATTAGGACAGGAGCTTCTGTAACGACCAGTACAGTATTGTTTACTAGAAAAGTAAAATGGAGCCTCCTCACCTGGTATCCAAAGGAGCAGCTCCTTCTGACATAGCTCAAGAGGAGGACAGAATATGAAGCACCATACTGCACATTAGAGAGACACTGGACTGTCAATCAGTGCATTCAATTCATTGACAGAAATTTTATAATAGTGTTTTCGTTTTTTATCGACAAAATTGAAAAAGGGGAAAAAGGTTTTTTTGGGGACGAAAATTTCCCCGATCATTCGAAATTAAAGGTTAAAATCTAGATCATCTATTAAGATCGCGCCTTTTTCGGCGCTTCCCGAATTTTGGCGGCCACAAATCATATTATAAATAAGCAGGGGGAGATTTGGGGTGCACGTCATGACTGGGTGTTAGGTTGCGATTGGCTGGAAAAATCACATACCTTTTGTTTTACATAGAACACGTTTTTCCGTTTCAGCTCAGGTCCCCCAGCGTCTCATGGGGAAAGGGGTGCGCTCTCCTGGGCCACACAGCGCAACAAATTAGTCT
>JAODAL010086316.1:0-10288 GCA_025379985.1 Phyllomedusa bahiana
AAAAGAAAGTCACACGGGAGAGATGCCCTATACATGTGCAGAATGTGGGAGAGGTTTTAAAAGGAAATATGAACTTGTTATACATGAATTCACACGGGAGAGAAGCCATTTTCATGCTCAGAATGTGGGAAATGTTTTACAAGTAAATCACCTCTTGTTACACATGAGAGAAATCACACAGGTGCGAAGTCATATTCCTGTTCAGAATGTGGGAAGTGCTTTAATAGTAAATCACATCTGGTTAGACATGAGAAAATTCACTCAGGAGAAAAGCCATTTTCATGTCCAGAATGTGGAAAAAGTTTTAATCGGAAGTATTCTCTCATTGAACATGAGAGAATTCACACGGGAGAGACGCCATATTCATGCTCAGAATGTGGGAAACGCTGTACTAGTAATTCACATCTTGTTAGACATGAGAAAATTCACTAAGGAGAAAAGCCATATTCTTGGTGAGAATGTGGGAAATGTTTTAAACATAAGGTAAATCCTGTTACTCATTCATTAATTCATAGAGGAGAGAAGCCATATTCAGAGTATGTTTTACAGGTAAATTAAATCTTATTACTCATCAGAGAATTCACAAAGGAGAGAAGGGCTCTACAGGAAATTCCTCTGTGTATTTGATATAGAAAATAAAATTAAAGTGAAATATTTGATATTTCTATGACAATAAATAGCGGCAAATTATGATGAAAAACTGAATATGTAAAATTGTTATAATAGAATGGGATATCAAGTATGATGTATGGTAAACAGGCCAGATAGTAATGGTAATAGTAATGATAGACTGAATGTGATATGAAATAACAAATGTAATATCACAGGTAAATATATACATAGAGAGGAAATGTAATTTCATTTAAGCCTTTTGGGATTGAAAATTCTGTAAACTGTATGTGTCCAATAGGACTTTTAAACCTAATGGGCACATGATCTATTGGGGTCATATGGAGTGGAACTCAATTGTCTAATACAGTCAGGAAAGTCCACATTATAGAAAATCATGGTAACACAAGGGACTCGGCCTCGGCTGGCTGTATCCTAGATCTCGGGTGGACTTGAATAAAGGCCGTGCTCGGAATGCTTTCGACCTGTCAATCTTCTATACCTTTAGAAATCTGTTACTCGGAACTTAAAAGCATATATCCATTATTGAAATCTTGTCAAAAATCCATGACAGAAAAACATCAAGATAATGTTAATGTGTTCAGACCATTTTTGGTCCTTGATTACAATTTCAAAAATAAAACTGCGCCCATCAGGTTATAAAATTATGTGTAACCAACCAGGACCCAAATGTAGATAGACAAAAACAATACCTGATGTAGGTTAACCCCTGAATGTCCAACAATGAAACCATATATAGACACGTTAAATAAAACAGCAATGATAGAACCTGCTAATAAATGTTTAACAAATTACTTTCTACCTTAGCTAAGGATCCAAAAGGCTTCCTGATTTGGAGTTTTTCTCCAACTATTTAAGGTTTGTCCAGTTTTTCGATGCCATAAAAACTGTAAGAATCTAATTTACCCTGATGGACGTCAATAAAATGTTTCCCTGCACCAGATACAGAGATCTGTCCCGTTTTTATGGAAATTACATGTTCCAATACTCTCGTCTTCAGATTACTTATATTACAGCCTACATATATAATATAACAAGGGTCACAATTAATAAAGCATTTGATGTTCATTCTGAGTCTTATCGTAAGTGTCAAATTGTTTCTTTCTAGTAGTGAAGATGCACATGTTAACCAGAGGGGGGGAACCGCACCTATCAGACTTTGATTGCATATCCTAGCATTATTTCATAAAGTTCTATGGTGGGAACACCCTTTTAAGATCAGATGATAGACCCCAAAAGAGAATAAAACATTTCCCCGGAGGTCTGGTTTAGCCAAACACAGACCACAAATGTGTGGAATGTAAGCACTGGCACTCGGCAGATAAATCTATATTTTTATATAAGAAACAAAAAAAACTTCTAAATTAAAGTATACATTTATCTTTTGAAGGACAGTACTTAAATCAGTATGTTTGTGGTATCTGTTTGGCAAAACCAAACCTCCAGGGAAAAGTTTCTCTTTCGGTATATCCTACATATTATCCACCTCTCCATGTGGAGCATAGGGAGGAACATACGGAGCAGTCGGCATCTCTTCTGACTGCTTACCGGTATTCGGGCACCTTGATTGAGGAGAGTTGCGTTGTCCTTAATTGCACCACATTGAAAGGTGAGAGTGTAACTGCATGTGTATACGAATTAACTTCAGTTAATAATAATAATAATCTTTATTTTTTTAAAACGCCAAAAATTTTCCCGGGAAGCCCTTTAAAAATTTATAGAGGGGAAAAAAGCACAGAAAAGGGCCAACAATTACATTATAAAAAAGCTACTTAAAAATAAAGGACCCGGGAAGGTGTGAGGGCCCCCGGGGTTTTCGCAAGGGAAAGTTTAAAAATTCTTTTGGGGGTGTTGGGTGAAACAAAGGGGGGTAAAAACAAGTGCTTTTTTGGTTTTTTACAAATAGACCAGCCATGTTACTAAAATAAAGGGGAGGGGAAAAACACAAAAAAGGGAAATTAAACCTCCCATCCCAACCCATCTTTTAAATATAAAAGATAAGTGCCTTTGGCTCCCAAAAAGGGGCAGGAATTGACGAATGTGTGAAAAAATTTTGGGGGGGTTTTTAAAAATTAGGGATCTTAAAGGGGTTTATGAAGAATAAATTTTTGAGGGCGCACTTAAACCAAGTTTCCCCAAAAAGAAACCTAAAAAACCCAATTTCCCCAGGTTTGGGGGCCTAAAAACCTTCACTAAACTTTTCACTACTTCCCCACAGAAAAATGTCTGCCCCCACCTCCTGTCTCTTTCCCCCTTTCCTTGTAGATTGTAAGCCCTCGCGGGTAGGGTCCTCATCCCTCGGGTTCGTGCCAATTGTCATTTCCCTTTAAATCATTTACTGTTTGATTTAAATGTAATGTTTTGAAACCCCCTCAAAGGGTTACACGCCCTGGAATCAATGGCGCTTTAAAAAAAAATAATAATAATAATAATTTTCTTGAGGTGCAGGTGACCCGGGGGCGGGCAAGGGATTGGATATAAAAGGGGGGAAGGACAGTTTAAATCTAGTATAACCCCAAGCGGGGCCCGCTTTCCTAGGGGATATGGTGGTGCCACACACGAGAAGGAAAAAAGCAGAGTAAGGTCGGTTTTGTAGATTTGGGGGATAATAGAAGTTCCATTTTAGTGAATTTAATTTAAAATTGAGAGAGGACAGGAGTCAGAGGGCCCGCGGACAGACAGTCCACGCTGTTTTTGTTAAGCAGGGCAGGAGTGATGTCTCGGGAGTAGGTGTATAGTTGAGTGTTATCAGCGACTAGAGATAATACTGGAAGCCAAATCTGCTGATGTTTGTCCAATGGGGCGCTGTGTAGAGAGTGTGAAAAGACATGTGAGGAGGAACAAGAACGGATCCCTGAGGTAACGCCAACATCAAGAGTAATGTAGGAGAGGAAGGTAGAACCGGAAGAATGAGACACTGAATGGAAGCGGTGTATCGAATGAGGTAGGGAGAAGAGAACCAAGAGAGAGCGTGTCCTGGACGAACCCGACGGGCACTAGTGCGAGCATGTTGAGAGGAGGTGGTGATGAACACGTGTCAAACTGCAGAGAGATCCAGAAGAATCAGCAATGAGTTTTTGCTTTCAGGAGTTATCATTTTTGAAACATTTAGCAAGAGCAGTTTCCTATGGAGTGTAAAGAGCGGAAACCTTGATTGCAGATATGGGTCAAGAAAGAATTAGCAGAGAGAGAGCAGATATGTGCGAGAAGTAGTACCAAGCGTTCCAGGAGTTTGGAGATGAAGGGCAGTAAGACTGGTCGTATAATTTGGGACACAGAAAAGGGTCCAGGAGAGGGCTTTTCCAGTAAGGGATTTATAACAGCATGTATAAAGGAGGATGGAAAAGATCCCATGGAGAAGGTTACAGACATTGTATTGAGATGAGAAGAGGACAGCACTGGAGAAAATTGGACTTGGACATGGTGGAAGGGAATGTTCCGCTAGAGCATGTGGTGGGGCGAGCAGACAGGAGAAGCCTGGAAACTTCTTCTTCTGATGTGGGTCAAGGGCTGATAGCAGATTAGAGAGGACGTCGGAGAGGGATATGATGGTGGTTATGTTTGGGATTGTGATGTGATGTTATTGCCGGATACTGTCAATTTTGTCTTTGAAGTGAGTGGCCAGGTCTTCAGCACAGAGGTCAGTGACCGGGGCCTGAGCAGGGAGTGGAAGGTGTCAAACAGACTTGGGTTTTTGTGTAATGTGGAGATGAGGGAGGTGAAACATTTTTGTTTGGTGCTGTGAAGGGCAGTTTGGTAAGTCCTGAGCATGAATTGTAGTGGAGAAAGACCTGGCAGGAAGCTTCGACCTTCCTTCCACAGCTGCTCAGCACACCTGGAACTTCGCTGCATATGGCGAGTCTGAGGCGTGTGTCCAAGGCTGCCATCGTCTGACTCTGTGGTGCGGTGGTGTGAGTTGGTGCGAACATGTCCCTGGTTTGTTGTGAAGTTTCTTTTAATTGTTTAACAGCCAGGTCAGGACAGGAAGGGAGGAGATTGGGGGCATGAGGTCTGTATGGTGTTTTGAGATGATTTCCTGAGTGTTTATAGAGCGAAATTTTGAATGGCATATGGTAGTTGTGTCCCCGAGAAGGCTGAAAGTTGTTGATAGTGTAGAATAAGGTTTGTGATCAGAGAGTTCATAAGGAACTAAGATTAGAATTGAGGTCAGAGGTGACCAGAAGACCCGATCTAAGAGAGTTCCCATTCCTTGTGAATTGGATAGCTATCAAGTTGTAGAGAGGCCAAGATAAAAGGTTTGGTGAAGTACTGAGAGGCAGAAGGAGACATAGGGGGTTTGTTCAATGGGATGTTTGAAATCCACCCATGATGAGATTGGGGGTATTCAGGTAGAGAGTGAAATGAGGAAGCCAGGCAGCAAATATGATCCAGAAAACTGAGGGGTAGCCGGGGGGTCTGTAGACAACAGGCGACTCTGATAGAAAATTGGCCGAATTAGTCTGAGGGTGTGGATTCAAAGGAGGAGAAAAGTGACGGAGGGTGTAGAGGAATGACCTGGTAAGGTGCAGTGGTGGAGAAAGGAATTAAGCCACTCCTCCACCGGCCCATGTCTGAAGGTGTAGACGCCATAGGTGAGAGAGGCAAGGGACGCAGTGTCGATCTTGTCTGGGAGCCAAGTATTGTCTGTGATGCAGCTAGGAGATTGAGTGGAGTTAGAAAGAACAGGTCCATGAAAGCAGTGAGTTTATGTTACATACAGACCGGGCATTCCACAAACACATTTAAAAGTGACTGGAAAAGAACGTACACAGGTGAATAGCAAGCAGTTTAGCAGGGTTTCCTGAGAGGAGGAGGTGGCATAGAAGTGAAGGAAGATGGACCGGAGGTTGGGAGAGAGTCTCCTGCTCAAGAACAGGAGAAGAAAAGGTGATTGCAGATGAATAAATGATGAATAGAATAATGTTTATGCAGCACCTGAAAGAGGATTGGTTTGGGGTAGGTAAAGTAAGTAAGTAATGCATGAGATGCGTGCATGGTAGAGGGAAGGGAGAGAGGAGCTAAATAGTGGACAGAGTTGTTTGGAGAGGCATGACCGGGCAGTAGGAAAAGGAGGTAAAAGGCAGCAAGATAGGATTGCAAATGTAACATAGTGCTAAGCTGTAGGTTAAAAGACCCAGATTACCTTACAAAGATACGTTTTTCTTCCCCGTTCTGCACTACTTCAGCCTAATTTCGGTAAAGATTCAATATCACTTCAAGAGCTGTCACTTAAAAATGCTGGAAATTAAAAACTGCTCTCAGACCAAATGGTCTACGCAGACCACAAGGCTTGAATATATAGGATTCACCAGATAAATCACTGCTTATCAGGTGACAGGTAATGGGTGGGGTGTACAACAAGATCGATAAAGGCAAGTTCTTCAAAGGCTAACTTAAAAATATACAAACGCACAACATGCTAATGTCTTTAAAACAGAGCTGAGCTTCAAGGCAAAATGACGTACCATAACACACAATATACGAAAAGATAAAAAACAGCAGTTAGGGGAGATGATTGGTTGTTGTAGTCCCACAGAAATTACGTTACCAATAACACACAATATACGAAAATGATATAAAACAGCAGTTAGGGGGAGATGATGGTGGTTGTAGTCCAACAGAATGACGTACCATAACACACAATATACGAAAATGACATAAAACAGCAGTTAGGGGGGGGAGATGATGGTGGTTGTAGTCAAACAGAATGACGTACCATAACACACAATATACGAAAATGACATAAAACAGCAGTAAGGGGGAGATGATGGTGGTTATAGTCCAACAGAATGACGTACCTGTGAAGAAAGGACAAAGCAATCAGATGGGAGTAGAGATAATGATGATTATCATATAATTCGGTCAAAATTCATCAATATCACTTCAAAAGCTGTCACTTAAAAATGCTGGAAATTAAAAACTGCTGGCAGACCAAAAAAAAATTAAAAAATTGGTTATGTTACATCCTCTGTTCATTGGCCAACAGGTTGGGATCTTCTGGTTGCGGCCTGAGACGGGACTCAATATGGGACTTTCCGCATCTGCTAGGGGTAAGTGAGGTCAGCTGTATACCATTTCACAGACACCACCTGTCTACGTAGGCACATTGAGTGAAAGAGGATAGCCGGCACGACCACCAGCGTGGCACAACACTCGCCCACAGTCCTGTTCGGCTGAGAAACCCCTTTTCACCAACACCAGTGAAACAGAGCTCTGCCAGCCTGGTAGACTACCACAAGTACACAATCAACACAAAACTTAGGACTTCTTTTCAATAGAAAAAACGCATGCAAATGGAGTGCAATACAGGCTCCTTCTAAGCCTGTTACTAGTAGCATAGAAAGCAATACACTCCTAGTATTATGCAAACAAACTATATCCTTTATTAAGCTTCTTCCCAAGCCACACCCTTGTAAAAATATACTAAGTGACAAAGCAACATATAAAAGGTAAAAAAAGAGCACTTGCGGTTTTGTTATGGTCTCCAATTCAGGAGTATCCTTGTAGTGTAATGTCCATAAGGCTTTAAAGGGGATTTGCCATGAGGCCAGGTACGTACCTCCTGTAAGCATGAGAGCAAGATGTATACAAATCACGCTGAGTCATGAAGCTGCAGGGGAGAGAGGGTGGTGGCGAGTGAGGAATCCAAGGAAGCATCTCAAAACTTAAGTGAAATAATAAACAATACAAGAGTGGATTCTCAATACAGCAAGACAACCTCAGACTGCACTGTCAGGAGGAGCCTTATCTGCTAAGAAGCTAATGTAAACAAATCACAGAGCTGAAAGAAAGAGAGAGACGCACACAGCCAGAGCACAAAGCTGCATAAGGGATCCTGTGAAAATGTTACTGAAATAATCAAATTATAACTTGTGGGTTCTGTATACAAAAGACAACAGCTTTTCTCCACAGCAGCTTGAAAAGCTCTTCATTTTCCCTGTCATCAGATAAAGCAGGGATTTTTAATCACACTACAACTAGTTATTCCTGTATACAAAAGAAAACATATTGCTACCACGGTGCCTTAAAAACTTCTGCAGCTCAGTCTCATCAGATAAGAGCTCTCTCTGCGCAAGCCCGGCCAGCAGACAGCAGCTCTTGTCAGGTCGTATCTAATAGAAGCTTTGAAGTAACCAAAGGGCATGTAAGGAAGGGTGTAGCTCTCTCAGACTGCAATTTTTGTAATCACATATATGTAGAAAAGTGATTGAAAACCCATTTTGGAGGATCCCACGTCAACATTACATCGTGGCAAAAACCCTATAAGCAAAGCTCATAGCAGAGTCAATTTTCAGCCCTGTAACAGCATGTTCAGGTGCTTGCAACTAGATGCTTAACCCTTGGGTATAAAACACCCTACAGAAAACACAGATGAAAATGAGGCATATATGGGACAAATAAATACACCCCCCTGTATTTTACTCCAAAGTAACCCACGATCAAGAGGTTAAATTAAGCCTTGGGTATAAAATACCCTACAGAAAACACAGATGGAATTGAGGCATATATGAGGCGAATAAATACACCCACCCTGTATTTTACTCCAAAGTAACCCACAATCAAGAGGTTAAATTAACCTTTGGGTATAAAATACCCTACAGACAAAACAGATGGAATTGAGGCATATATGGGGCGAATAAATACACCCACCCTGTATTTTACTCCAAATTACCCCACAATAAGAGGTTACACTCAGCATTGGGTATGAAATACACTACAGAACAACCGGATGTAATTCAGGCTTGTATGGGGCAGAAGTACACCCGCCCTGGAATTTAGGGAGAATACCCCACAAACTAAAACAGAATGATAACGCTGGTTAAGTAACAAGTGTGTAAATGACACGCACCCGTGATGGTCTTTCCCCTCAGTCGCTGATAAAACCAGTTTATTTTATAATATGTTCAATAAAGTGCAGCAGCAGAAGATAGATGCCTATTACAGGACACACAGTGAGAATTGTGAGGATTTAAGATGGCGTCCGTATTTATAGGGCTGTGACGTCACAGAATCCCGACGCTCTCTGATTGGCTTCATGTCTGCACGTGTCATTGAGGGTGCTCCCTTCTTTCTCCCAGAGTCCTCTGCCCCATGTCACGCCATGTGCTAAGTACCCTAAATTTCGTTTTCGTGCAGAACCGAAGTTTTCCTGAAATTCTTAATGAATTCCGCTTCATTAGAATCGATTCGCCCGTCTCTAGTCCTATATTTAAAGCACAAGTTCTTGTTTCTGAATGACCCGACAACATTTTAGGTATGGATGTACTCAAAGGAACAACAATACATACACTGTCCGGAACCTATGTTTTTGGTACCGAGGTCCTTTGTTTTTCCCTACCTCTGCAGTTAAAACAATCTTGCGTGGCCAAGCCAAATGGACCCCAGTGTACATCCCTCCACCTGATAAGCCTGTGAACCTAAGGCCGTGTTCACACGGCTTATTCCCGACGGATTTGTGCGCCGTATTGAGCGCACAAATCCGCCGTGAATAAGGGGCGGGACGGGGGCGGGGCCGGAGGCGGCGGCGGGGCGCCGCTCCCGGCCCCATACACAATGCATTGTTTACGGCGCGTCCGCGCCGAAAAATAATGTGCATGTCCTTTCTCCCCCCGCGGCGGTTCCCCCGAGCGGGGAGGAGCGACGGAAATTTCCCCTGTTTTTCTATGAGAGCAGTGGGTTACCGAATTGCAGCCGCGGATTGGCGCCATACTGCAGCGCAAATCCGGCGCGCAGTACGGCACCAATCCGTGGCAGAATAAGCCGTGTGAACGGGGCCTAAAGCAGTACCGCATTCAAGGAAGACATAAGGAAATCTCAGAGACTCTTCAAGCGTTGTTATCTGCAGGAGTCATCAACCCAGCTGTGAGTCCATTCAATGCACCCCTCTATCCGATTAAATCGGATGGAACGTATCGTATTACTATCGATTATCGAGGACTGAATGAAGTAGCCCCACCTCTGGCTTCAGCAGTTCCAGATATGGTACCTATTGTGCAGCACATCACGCATACAGCTGGAGAATGGCATGCTGTATTGGATCCGGCCAACGCGTTTTTTTCAATTCCAATTGCTAAAAAATCCCAGGATCAATTTGCTTTCACCTGGGACGGTCAATAATATACTCCTGCAGCCCTCCTGCAGGGCCTCACCCTGCATGGCCACACACAGACCCCCTCCTGCAGAGCATCACCCAGCGGTGCACACACAGCCCCCCTGCTGCAGAGCATCACCCAGTGGTGCACACACATCCCCCTGCTGCAGAGCATCACCCAGCATGGCACAACAGCCCCCCTGCTGCAGAGCATCACCCCGCAGGGCACACACAGCCCCCCTGCTGCAGAGCATCACCCAGCAGGGCACACACAGCCCCCCTGCTGCAGAGCATCACCCAGCAGGGCACACACAGCCCCCCTGCTGCAGAGCCTCACCCAGCAGGACACAAAAACCCCCTCTGAGGCCAATCCTGCAGGGACACACACCCCCCTGCGCAAGAGCAATCACCCAGCAGGCACACACAGCCCCCCTCTGCAGAGCCTCACCCGCAGGACACAAAACCCCTCCTGCAGGCCCCCGAGGCCACACCGCCCCCCCTGAGACCTCACTCTGCGGGCCACAACCCCCCCCCCCTCAGACCTCCCCCCTGGGGCCCCCCAAACCC
>JAODAL010086317.1:0-10288 GCA_025379985.1 Phyllomedusa bahiana
ATTAAAGTTCTATGTGGTCGATTTTGCTTTTCATAATTTTCAGTGGTTTTTCAAAAATACTTAAAACCAACAAGAAATCTCGATGGGGAAAACCTCTGCTGTGTAGGAGTTAGACTAATGTTCTCCACAACAGATTGTAATGTGTATTTGATGTGGAGGTCTGCATCAGAATTTTTTATTTAAATGGTCATGGTCATTTGACCTTTCCATTCAATTTTCAATGTCCAGGCGGATGCTGTTAGTTCACTTAGGGTGCTAACGCATATCTAAATAAAAAGGCTAAAAAACACTTCTATTAGGGCTTATGTCTACACTGCACTGAAAAAAAAAACGTCAGGTTTTTTCAGCCGTTTTCTCGTTTCTGAAATACGATCGCAGTTTTTTTTTTTTATTTTTTTGTACAGATTAGGGGGCTTATTATAAATTTTGTAGTAATTTTTCACTTTTTCAAGAATTTTTGCCAATTTATATATATTTTAGGACCAAGTCCATTTCTAACTTGACTTTGATGACATGTATGTTTTTAGATTCCCCCAAATATAAATAGATAAATGACCCTCCTATCTAGAAAAAAACTACACCCTTTAAGTATTCAAAACGCTTTTAGGATGTTTATTAAACCTCATTAGGTGTTTCACAGGAATTAATGCAAAGGGAACAGAAATTTCAAAAATTTCACTTCTTTTTTTTTGCCAGATTTAAATATTTTTTACATTTTTTGCACAAGTACGGAAATGTGATCAGGAAATGCACAATTTAATATTTGATTCCCCAGATTCATGACCGTTTTTAGAGATATTCAATATTGTGGCCCTAGTGCATTATTTGGCTCTAACCATAAGCCCAGAATTAGGTGGAGCACCTACTTGACTCTTGGGGGCCTCATTTTCATTACGGATTTTATTTAGGGGCCATTTCAGGGTTTGCGGACACCCTAAGGTTCCAAATACTTATAATAAATACCCTAAAAAGACCCATATTGGAAAAACTTCGCCATTATGGAATATATCCTGAGGTAGTAGTGAGTATATCGACCACCACAGCGTTACAAAATTTTTTTTTGCGTTTCAGCTCTGGAAATAAAATAAAAAATTTTTTTTTTTCCAATAATCTGAATTTTTAAGCTGAAAAAAGTATATTTTTACAAGGAATCTTGGGGAAAAAATAGCCCCAAAAATTGTGTTACACAATTTCTTCCAAGTTCGGCAATTACCCTACATGTGGGGTGTAAACTTGCTGTTTGGGGATGGCAGGGCGTACAAGGAGGGGAGGTTATTTGGCTTTTGGAGCACTGATATTGGTTCGGGCCATGTCGCATCTTCCAAGCCCTCCAAAGTACTAAACAGGTGTGAAACCTTTACAGGAAGAAGTTGCAAACGTTTTGGATTAATCACCCCTCAGGGATCCTTTCACTAAGGGTATATTTTGGCATTTTGGGCGCACAGGTGTATCCGTAGTCTTTTTTAGCATTGGGCCATGGAAATGGAGGAGGGAAAACGCATTTCCGCATGGTTTTTAGGCTTCATTTTGTACAGTATTCGCCAATACGGGATCATGATTGGATAACTTTTACTATTGGGGTCTCGGTACAATTATAGTGATATACATTTTAAATAGGTTTTTTATGGTTTATTACTTTTACACAATAGAAGCAGTGTTTTATAAAAAGTTGCGTTTTTATGTTGTCCTATTCTGACAGCCTAGCTTTATTAATTTTTTTGCATATGGAGCTGCTTGTGGGCTTGTTTTTTTATGAGATGAATTGATGTTTTTATTGGTACCAATACGGGGGGGCATATGGATGCTTTGAGCACTCTTTCTATTAAGGTTTTTGTGAAGCATTTGTACAAAAAACAGCAATTGGTAGTGTTTTTTATTTTTTATTTTTTACAGCTGTACTGTGCGGTATAAAAGTTATAAATGTACATGCTAGTTTTTACTCAGCAGGTTGATAAGATTACAGCGATACAACATTTTTGTATATTTTGTTTAGTTTTTACTGCTTTTACACTATAATTAAAAACACTTTTATTTGAAAAGGTTAACACGTTTTTGCATTTCAACGCAGTCTGAGAGACCATCAAACTTTTTTTATTTTTCTGTTTATGGAGACTGTATAGGGACTGTTTTTGCGGGATGAGTTGACCGTTTTTATTGGTAAAAATTTTTGGCGGGCGACAAGACTTTATGATCGCTTTTTAATCCGTTTTTTGGAGAGCAGGGTGAAGAAATACTGCATCTCAGCAGTGTTTTTTATTTTTTATTTTTAATAGAGTTAACAGTGCAGTATCCGTGACAAGTTAGTTTTACTCTGTGGGTTGAGAGATTACGGGGATAACCAATCTTATGTAGTTTTTTTTATTTGAAAGCACAATTTTTTTGAAAAAAACGTGTTTTTTAATGTGTAATGTTAAAACAATATTTATGCTTCGCTATCATCTACATAGCCAGAATTTTAATTTTTCCATATACAGAGCTGTGTAAGGATTTTTTTTGCGGTGAGGAAACTGACGTTTTAATTGGCATCACTTTGATGTTGTTATGAGTTTTTGATGACTTTTTACTCCTTTTATGTGCTGCGGGAAAATGAACAGAAATCGCAAATTCTGTGAGTGTTTTTTTGGGTTTTTTTTTACGGGCGTTAACCAATACGGGTTAATTAACTCATAACAGATTTCTATAGGGTGGGTCGCTAACACATGCGGCGATACCAAATATCGGGTACTTTATTTTTTATACATTTTGGGGGCGAATGGCTGCTTTGTATTAAGGGGGGAGGAAATAGGGCGATTGTACGTTGTTTTCTTTTTATTTTTTGTTGTTTTACTTTTTTACACTTTTCTTTTTTTAACTTTTTCACACTTTTTACACTTTTCCCCAGGGGGAATCGGCATGAACGATCGTCAGATCGTTCATGCAATAGGAGATCAGCTCACGGCTTATAGCTGTATGCTGGGTCTCCATAGGCAACTGTCAGTCACGCTGCACACATGCATTGTGGGCATCGCGACGTCACCAGACAACCGGATGCTCTTATTTCAGCACCGGGTGTCTGGTAGGAGATTAAGTACCAGCGCTGAAAGCGCAGTTTACTGCGCCCTGGATTAGCGGGCAGCAGGAGCTCACTCCTGGCCGTGGGGGATGCAAGCTGATGACAGCGGTATTATACCGATAGGTTTCCATGCCGCTATCGTGCGTGCTCGCCTAGTGAACGCGCAAGGATGCTTGATGTACTCCCAAACGGCAATTTGCGGGAAACCAACGCGACATTGCCGTATGAGTACGGCAAATGGTCGGTAAGGGGTTATATTGATTCTATTGTATAGGGATTTGTTATCATGTAATGGCATCCAATTTGTTTCTAAGTGAGGGTGGGTGGTTAATCTGGGTTTCAATGTGGTCCCAGTTCTTTTTATGGATACTGTATTCCGTGAAATCATTGTTATCGTCTGAGTTTTTTATAAAGTGCAAGTCATAACCGATGTCTTAACGTTGCGGTTTCTGCCAGGACGTATATAAAGAGTTCAGGGTACCAGCAATAAACATACATATGATGTCTTATCTTATATTAGCTGTAATACGAGATATGTCGTCTGATGACGTGCCATTTTTGCGATCTATAATATGTAGGATGTAGCACCACGCCATTAATAACAAGGATTAGACGTCATCTCTCGGATATTAGAGCACCTTCTAACATAGGTACCGTATATACTCGAGTTTAAGCAGAGTTTTTCAGCCCAAAAAATGAGCTGAAAAATCCCCCCTCGGCTTATATTCGAGTCACTGTCAGCGCTCGGGCGCTGCGATGGCCCGAGCACCAACAGGGACCCTTCAGCTATATGCAACTTCTCAGGGAGTGCATATAACTGAATGCCAAGTAGCGGACATCGTCCGGGCGCTGCTGTGGCCCGTGCGCTGTCACCGATCTGTGCAGCTGTATGCGACTCCTGGGAGCGCATACAGCGGAAGACTATTGCGGAGCAGAGAACGAGCACTCCCTGCTCCGCAATAGAACTCCGGAAGGTCGCAAGCAGACTTGCAGCCGCCCGGAGTCTCTGGCACAAGAAGCGTGCGATGTCATCACGCTGCCTGCGAGGCCTGATGACATCACTGGCCTGTGCCAGAAGACTGGGCGGAGCGCGCGGGGAGAGCCTCGGAGTGGTGAGGGAGTGAGTGAAGTGCATATATTTTATTTTTTTTAAATATCTGCCTTTAACCTGCCTATAAGGACATATACCTGCCTATACGGACATATACCTGCCTATAACCGGCCTATAAGGTTTACCTGCCTATAACCAACCTATAAGGACATTTACCTGCCTATAAGGACATATACCTGCCTATTGCCTACCTTTGGGGACATATACCTGCCTATAACCTGCCTATAAGGACATATACCTGCCTATGGGGGATATATACCTGCCTATAACCTGCCTATGGGGCACATATACCTGCCTATACCTTGCCTATGGGGGACATTAAACTGCTTATAACTGCCTATGGGGGACATTTTTGTTTTTTAAATTTACCAGTACTGCTGCATTGTTCACCCGAGGCTTATACTCGAGTCAATAAGTTTTCCCAGTTTTTTGTGGCAAAAGTAGGTGCATCGGCCTATACTTGAGTATATACGGTATTTCCGCAGTATCTAAACATTTTATGGAAATTCACAATGAAAACACAGAAGGCTTTACTTCCATGGGTATAGAAAGGGTTATGTAACAGATGAGGGGAGGCAACCACCATAAAAACAAACTCCTGAGTAGAGAGGCACGGTGGAATTTTAAGTTGAATAAAAGATAGGATCTTATGCTTCAATATTGAACGGTATACGGTTGCGTGATTTGTATTTACTAATAACTTTTTAATTTTATATCATTTAATTTGACAGAATTATGATAATGGTTTTTAATTTTTATGTTGTATTTATGTATATATTTGCTGTTGGTGACATGTCAAGGATTAATGTTTTCAGGTTGCACATATGATTAATCAGCCCTGACTATATATGTAGGTGTGTTACCATTTTGGACATGCTATGAATAAGGAAGTTCTCTTTCCGAAATGTGTTAGCGTCTACATCATTTTTCTGTCTGTATTTTTCTTTTTCATTATGTAGAAAAGTTTTTTATTCTATTGGAAATAAAGTTTTGGATCTTTTTTTACGCCGCACTCTGGATGTCTGCTGGATCAAGTCATTTGTTTCATATGGACGTTTGTTAGAGGCTGCTTCTGCCTCTCCGTGCACTCGGGAGGTGCTTTCACTCGTATGGGAGGTGAGCTGACCATCTTGTTTGGAACTTTACTATTTTTATGTGGAAAGTGGAGAACCCCTTTAAGCCATGCAAATCTTATTAAACACATATCACATTTTTCACTGCATATTAATCTCTCTACGAAGAGTCAGAGGAGCCCTTAAACTTCAGTAGAAAACTCCACCAGAAGCTAAAAAAGAAGCAGATCCCTTGGGGTCCATCACATTTCTATATTCACAAATAACCCAATGAGTTATAAGTGATGGATTCCATGAGAAAAAATAGAAGCAAAGTTTATAAAAATTTTAGAATTCCCCCAGTTTTAGATTTAGAAAATTCAATCAATAAAAAAAATGAAAAAATTTACAACCTTCTCACCTACCTAATATTTCCGTTACCCTCTTTGTTTGCGGTCAGAAGCAGAACACTTTTCTGCCCAGTTTCAGACTGGGGTGTCTTGGATCTACCAATGGAGGTGATTTTTAGGACCTACTCTACAGCTACTATATATGACTGCACATACCTCTTGCACCTGCATCTTTCTATCTGTATCTCTTTCTACATAATAGAAGCCTCAGGCCGGCCATGTCCACAGGCCCTCAATCCTCAGGAACCCACCATGCCAAGAGTAACCCCTGTGGGCCAGTCCAGGCCTGTGCCTGCATTGAGAGGCAACTAACCTGCAGATAACTAGTCCTGCTGTCAGATGAGAAGTGACTATACTTATATCCAGGTTAGGCAATGCTCTGTGAGCTAAATTCAGCAGAGCCAGTAGGGACTGAATACAACTGTATGGAGTTCGGAGCAGAGAGCAGGACTAAGGCCTGGTTCACATCTGTGTCGGAGGTTCTGTTCAGAAGCTCCGTTACAGATTTAGAACTGGACCAGTTTTGCAATGGACACCAATGGTGGCCAATGACTCCACTAATGGGGTCCATCCGGTTTCTGCCATAAAGTCCTTAAATTACCGGAAAGATAGAAATGCATGCTGGGATATGACTGCAAACGGGATTTGTGATGGAGATTCGAAACTGAACCTCCAACGCAGATATGAGGAGGGCGAGACTGGCTCCAGGGTTCTTACCGCCCTTCATGTTCTCATTGATTTACAGCCAATAACTTGGAAATTATCAGGAACTAAAACACTAAGGGCCAAATGTATGAAAACTGTTTAGTTCTAAAACTCACTTTTTTCCCATAGCAACCTATGAAAGGGTTTTTCACCCTTTTCTGGCATAAAATGTGCCAAAGTGAGCGGCTATGATGTCTAATGCACCTAATGAATGTGTTAGGTGCATTGTTCATAAGTCTCAGCACTTTCTAATGCGCCTAATATGAAGGGGCGTCGCACCACACACGTAATATTAGACATATCTATGAATGTAGTTCGGCAAAACTAGGCGCATTACTGCTCGGACAGGCAGACCTATGTAAATGTGCTCTGCCTGAGCCTGAGGAGTCGAAGTGGAGCTAGATTTGCTTTAAGAGGCAAAAATGTCATATACTTCTCAACTTACACCAGTACAATAATAAAAAGTTATTTCTGATAATTAAACTATATAAAATTAAATTATTTAAATGTAATAAAAATGTCATTATATAAAATTTATATAAAAATATATAATATCCCAAAACTATAGAAATATCTCCTATAAAATGTATTTAAATTTAATAGAATCTAAAACTAATTTTCCCTTAAATAACCGACTGATGGTTTTCAGATTTTTTAATTTTTACTACATTATATTTGAAATTTACTTTTGCTGCTCTCAACCTTTATTCTTCATACAGCAAGTGCCAGCACAGCACAGGTATTGCTGGGACCTGTGGTCCACCAAGCAGGATCAGTCCCATAGTTTCTATTCGCTGACATGCTATTCTAATGACTTTTCTATTATTTCTAGCCTATCTGTAACCTTTATACATATCTCGGGCATCACTAAAGTTCCGAAATGCGGCAAACATGCTATGATGAAGAGCCCGAGCGGCCTGAAACGCGTAAGCGTTGTTCTGTTGGACTATATATTTTATCTCTAAAATGGAATAAAGTTCATATTTTGGAAGACGCTGGACAATTTTTCAATTTTTCATCACACAGGTGAGGCGCGTCTAACTTTAGACTCCATTTATAATCACACAAAAACCCCTTTCATACATTCAGGCACATTATACACTGACAATGAGGTGCGATAATTCACTTTGAAGCTCCTCCCTTCATACATGTCGCCCATAGTATATCAGAAGTGGCAGAAGTTGTGTTTATCTAAAGAGTTTTTTACAGAAACTTGAATATCACTTAATACAGAGATAAGACATTTATGATAATTCAGTCTGATGAGCAGAAAAGAGAAGATGAAAGGAAGGTTACATTTCTTAGGAGACCATGAATGGACTTCTGTTGGGACAACACAAACAACATTGTAACCTGTCAAAAACAACCAACGTCCTTGAGTAAATTAGATTAAACAATGGCAGACATTAGAGACAATAAAACCTGGCCTTCTCCATGATGTCCTCCTAACCTGAGCTATTCATACCCTGTCTGGTGCTTAGGGATGGACAAGATGTAGGGGAACATCTTAGTTTCCATATGACTAGACGGTCATTTGCACTTTATTATCTATGGAGGACAGCAGAAACCCATTGGGCCAGGTTCTCCCTACTATAAAAGACCCTTGGATCTCACCCATGGCAGTCATTTCTTCTGAATCTTCTAGAGAACTGACCTTTCAGCTTGAGACTGAAGATCCCATTATCCAGGATTAAATTTACCTTGAGGACATCCACCTCATTTCTCATCATCCAGGTAGGTTTCAATATTTTGCTATAAAAACTTCCCACCTTTGGACAACTGCATGGGTTTCCCCATTGATGGTCCTCAGGGCTAAATTTTTGTAGTTCTTTTTGATCTTTATGTTACCTCTATTTTTCTAAACATGATTTTATTCCATTATGTGAATAGATAAAGACCTTTGTATCAACGAAAATGGAAAGCGTCCTGGCCATGAACATGGTATGCTACTCTGAAGATGACTTGGGCCAGGGCACCTATGGCCAAGTTTACAAGGCTGAGAACCGCAAAACGGGTAAGTTTACAATTTAAAAAAAGGGTCAGAAGTGTATGTTGAGGAATTTTTCATGTAATTATCAAAATAGTTATGTTTTACTAGTTTTTAAGTCCTTGAAAGCTCCATACAGTTTTTGGGAAGGGGTGGAGGGGATTTTTGTGGCCTTCATCGTGTACAAAGTGGTCAAGTACATTATTATTACTGCTGATAGGGGAGCGCTCTACGGAACCACTTATTTACAAAAACAGTGTTTGTCCAATAGTTGATTGAGGGGTCTATGGCCGGTCAGCAGAGAATTCTGACTGGAGATGCCCTTTAAGGACTATCATTAGAGGTCAGGTCCATTTTCTGCACAGTGTTTGAGTTTTATTGTATTTTGACTCTATCAATTGTCTTCTCATCAGGTAAAATTGTTGCGATGAAATTCATGCAGAAGAACCGGACAAGGGTGGAGGCCTACCTAAAGGAGATGTGCATCTCCCTCTTCCTGTCCAACCATAAAGGCTTCATCTATACTCACCCCTCTGTTGTGGAGTCCGTTCACTTCCATGTGTTGATCCAGGATTTGGCTCCTGCAGAATGTCTCCACGACATGATCCGAAACAACGTAAGTATTCCAAAATTAAATTTCCATTCATGTTTGTAGCCATTCGGTCATATTAAAATTATATTGTGGGGGTAAATTTTCCCAATGATGTTCTATAGCAGTGTTTCTCAACTCCAGTCCTCAAGACCCATCAACAGGTCAAGTTTTCAGGATTTCCTCAGTATTGCACAGGTGATATCATTATTGTCAGTGCATTCTGTGGGAGATCCTGAAAACATCACCTGTTGGTGGGCCTTGAGGACTGGAGTTGGGAAACGTTGTTCTATAGGAACATGGTCAGGACTGGTGATAAGCAAGGATTTTACACACTTATATCAACCATCTACAATCTGTATCTCTCCAGCTGATACACAACTACAATTCACTGAGATCATTAGTTTTACAACAGGTTGAAGGCCACAGGTTGGAAAGTGGTGTCCAGGACTCTTAGATTTGTTACATATTTTTTAATCCAGATAAAGCAAATATCTAAAGTCATCTTTTGGGTTTTTTTCCAGGTTGGACTTCCTGAAGCAATGGTAAAACGTTGCGCGTTACAGCTGGCACAACAAAGCACTGGTGCATAAAGACTTGAAGGGACAAGTTTTAAAATGTGGTCCGGGAAAGGCCCTAGGGTCAAGTCAGCGCTTTGGCCTCGCCCCTGGCGGGGCCCCCCGGTTCCAGCAATGTTACCCTAAATGTTTTTCATTCTCCCGAGATCTCCGAAATTAAAATAATGAGTTATGAGCGGGCTATAGCATTATGCGAGCTTTGGGTTCTTCTATTTGTGATTTACCAAAATATCCTGGGGAGAGCCCTTGAAGGAAGACCACAAATTCCGGAGTTCTCCGTGCAGAGATTTGGAGGGCCTATTCCCGGTCCCGAGCTTGGGCTAAAAAAAACCTTAAGACTTTAAGGTTTGTTTTATGCTCTCTTTTCGATGATTCCAAGGGAAAAAGTCCCGTCACTGCTGTCCTTGACTTTCCCCAAGCACCATGGGAAGTAGAAAAAAAACTTGAAGTCCCGGAGGTTTTTGTTTAGGAAACCCCAAACTGAGGCAACCCCTTCCAAAAGGAAAACCATCATTTGAGAACAAAATGAATTCTTGTGGTGGAGAAGGGGGACTAACACCTCATTTTTCTCAGAAACTGAGAAGGTCCAACAACGTTGGAAATTTTTTAAGTGAGTCAGGTTCAGGTTGAACCGGAAGGGGGATCACGTAAGGGAAATTTGGGGAAACAAAAACCTCCCAGGGGGGTTTTTTATCATCCCGGGAAACCCAAAGGCAGTGAGTAGTAAGTATTTTGGAGTCAAGTATTTTGTTGTCCTGTATTTTTACTAAGGTTGTAAATCCTTCTTTGTTCTTTTTTTTTGGT
>JAODAL010086318.1:0-10288 GCA_025379985.1 Phyllomedusa bahiana
CATGTTGTGTGGGCACCCCCAGTACCATTGGAGCTGCTGAGCTGTTTCTTCAATGGTGTCGCTTTTTAGTTGATGACACCATGAACAGCATTTCTGGATGTCATTCTTCATGGGGGAGGGGGCCAGACAGAAGAGGACATTGCCTGGTGCTCGGTGCTGACTACTCAGTGGACATTGTGATGCTAGGAGTGCTGTGCGTTGAGGCTGTAGATCACTCTGAGGCCCATTCGTATAACTATTCTATGTGTTGGCGACTTTACATGCGCAAGTTTGATGAATTTATAAGAGACAGTAAGATTGAGCAAAGGTGTACACATAAGCAGCAATCGAGGAACATGCAAGTAGGCTGAGGAATAGGCCAAGAGAAAGACTGAAGACTAAGGAATGAATCCCAAGTACTATCTTGAGGGGTCCTGGAGGTGGAAGCCCTCAGAGGGGTCACTTGTATGAGTAAAAGAGCCACAGAGGCTGAGAGCCTGTTGTAAGCCTATTGCAATGTTACCCCAACATTGTAAAATTGTAGCGGCGACCCCCGCTTCTCCCCCGGGGGCCGCGGCGAAACCCGGGTCCCCCTCCCGGCGCCTCCCGGGTCGGGTGCTGCCCGCTGGCCGCGGGACGAGCCGGGGGTCTGCCGCTGCTGGTAACTTACCCGGCCGCTTTCCTGTCCCCCGCCCCCTCTCCTGCCGGCCAGGCTGCGGGTGCCCGTTCCCTAGCGCGCGCGCGCGTTCTCGTAAATTTAAAGGGACAGTGTCCCAATAATTGGTTGTCTGCCTGACGCCTCCCCTATTTTAAGGGTCCCGCTCTGCAGTCATTCCTCGCTGGATCTATGTCCCCGAGCCATAGGAAAAGTGTTCCTAATCATATTGTCGCCCTACACGTGTACCAGACCCTTTGCTACTTTCCTGACTCCGAACCTCTGCCGCCTGCCCTGACCTTCCTGCCTGTTCTCGACCACGAACCATTGCCGCCTGCCCTGACATTCTGCCTGCCCACGACTACGTTTCTCGGACTACGACTCTGTACCTCGCTGCACCTCGGCCGCCACCGCAAGCAAGTCACGTCAGGGGGGACGACCTGGTAGCCTCACGCCACAGCAAGTCCATCCCGCTTTTTGGCGCGGGCTCTGGTGAAAACCGGGGCTACTTAGATTCCGTTCCCTGGCTGGCTTAGCTATCATCGCTTGCGGTGGTCCAGTGGATCCACTACTCAGCCGTTACAAAAATACTCTAACAAGTTCAGCATCATCTTAGGGTTAGCTGTCCTATGACCTGAAGGGCCCTAAATAGAGACATGTATGAACAGGGCTGTGCCAGTTTTCTTGCTCTATCGTAGCCCCTGATCGACAGATGTAGGAATGGTTGAACACCAAAATGTGGTGCATGTGCGCCAGACCCGATACTTTTGTATGTCCCACTTTTACGGGAGGGTGTTGCACCAGATTCATAGGATTAAACACATTTATGACGTGGTTCGGCAGAATGAGGTGTAAATCTGTTGTACCAATCACAATTTCGTAGTGGCGAGGCTGAGACAAATTTTGGCGCATTCACACTCTAAGCGACACTTTTTGGTGCATAGAGTGTCTCATAAAAGGACACATTTATAAAGTGCAGTGAGAAACTTTCATACATACTGACAAATGCAACACTAACTTACTAAGAAGTACAACTGTAGTGGCGGCATTACTTTTTATACATGTACCTATTAGATTAGGAGGAAGCTTACGGTGACTGAAGGGAGCCAGGTCGTGTGTTTACAGGTGGTTGCACCAGTGAGACACTGCAACTGAACCCGTCTGTACAATTCCTCCTTCTGCAAGAAAAAAGCCCAGAGCAAGAGAAGTGTAAAATTAAATAGAGAAGGTGAAGTCAAGGTGATTGTGTGTGCTTTTATTTCAAGCTTAATATAATGGAGCACTTACCCAGTTTATGGATTCTGGACTTGAACTGTGTTTCCAGGAACTGTTGTTTATTGTAAAATAAGTACTGACAGCATACACACTCCATATGCATGCAACTGTGAGTGGGCAAGGGTGATTCCAGAAATGGGTAGCGGTCTTGTGGCCCCCTTGGAGACACCTGGAGATCCACAAGAGGCTGTTACAACTCATATTTAGGTGGGGCATGCTGCTGTATGGTAAAGGACCTTCTGTGGATTCGTATGGCATGGAAGGTTTGGTAGAAAGCTGCCTTCACCTATCTTAGGCATTACCTGTCCTCAAAAAATTTTTTGCTGTTGACAATTTTGCAGTTGGTCAATTGTTCTCTTGTTCAAGAGTATTTGCCCACCTTGCCATAAAGAAACCACCAAGAGTATTCTTCCTCTTCAAGTGACTAACCATTATGCTTGTGCACCACTGAAGATGACAGGAACTGTTGAGCTTGTTGTGTGGCTACGTGAGCAAAACCCAAATAATTGTTTCTTCCATTGATTTTTTGCAACATTACCACAGATCTTAGTCCCCTTGACAATATAAGGACCAATACCTAAAGATCTTAATGGTCAAGTCCAAACCAAGATTCCTTGTAAAAGGGACAATCCTTAGATTGTACATCACACATTAGTCAATGTCAGACCAGTTGCAGACTTAAGGTCGCTGACCTAGCATTAATATATCAATAAAGCATGTAGCAGTTCAATGTTTAGATTTGAGCATAATGTGTAAACCAGGGTAGGGGTTACCTTTTACACAAAGCAGGGGTATCAGCAAGGATGCCCCACTGTAGTGAGGGAGAAGCAGGAAAACACAGATTTTGCTCACCTGAATTCAGCTTCTACTCACTTGGAGACAACTACATGGGTGTTTATAGTCAGCAACTTAAAGAGGGCTTTTCACCACAATTATTAACTCTAATGACATAGACTATAACCAACTACATTGTTTTTCTAATTTTGCTTTGTTTAGGAGATAGAGGAGATTGTATCTACTGCTTGTGTATACAAATTTCTCTAGATAACTGACCACCTCTCTCTGCTTTACTTATGTTCTTATAACTCCAGCTGCCCTATCTGACCATGGTGACTTTACTCCCTGCTAAGTGTTATCAGAAAAACTGGAGCTTGCTTATCTATATTACTGACAAACGTTAGCACTTCAGAGCTCTGTAGCCTTGTGCTCTGTAGTTTACAAATCTCCTGTACTCATGTTACTCATAGGAATAGCAGCGCTGATATACCAATCACTGCTGTAGAACCACTCACAGCCTGACCAGGAAGTGTGAGCCTGAGCTGGCTGTTACTCTATAAAACAGACTGGTGAGAATACCCCTTTAAAGCTTGGCAGTCCTCACATAAGGGTTGGTGATTGAAGTGCCTTTAATAAACAAAGTTGTCAGTTGACACATGGTCTTATGGGAACATCTTATGGGCAGAACTCTGGCCCAACTCTTCTTAAAAGTGGCTCTTGGTAGCTCCAGGCTCCTACCTTTGAAGCACCAGGGAGGCATCCCTAGTATGGATGACGCCCAGCAGGATACATCTTTCATTGTTGTGCTGCTAATTGCTGACAGACACTGTCAGTCTGTCCACAATCATATGGGAACGTTTACACATCACCTTCCAGTTACGATCACTACAGGGTTTTCTGATCTGCTCTATAACCACCAATTTCATGGCGATCGGGTTTGGAACCTCCCTGCTGCCATGTTACCCTGCAGGGTGTAAAAAAGCAACCTGTACACAAGTAGTAAATAAACATATACATATATATTTATTACTTGTGTACTGATTGACGGCACCTATTTTACATTGCTGTCTATTGAGAATTGAGTTGACATTGTTTGGTGCATATTTTGGCAAAATTATGGCTAACATACGTGCAGAATATGCCCCGAAAGACACAGTGTGAACATCCCTTACACATAAAATTATAATAAAACTCCTGGATTTAGAAGAGCAGCTCATGAGGCGTCATCACTGTGAATATGGACGCTATCTCCCAAGAAGGAACAGCAGCCAAACACCATTTTTGGATCAGTAGTTAACAACAATTAACGTCTTTACGCTATTCTGCTGCAGTTCACGTCCCACAACGACAGTAGAGTCAATGAATGATCTTATCAGCGTACAGGAGTAGCTGTCCTTAGTAATGTTGAGCGATTTTTATCGACAAAGTTGAAATCGAGCAAGGTTTTTATGGTGATCGAAATTTTCCCAGATCAATGCGATAATTAAGAGGTTAAAATCTGAGCATCATCCTATTAAGATCGCGCTTTTCGGCGCTTCCAGTAATTTTTGGCGGCCAGCAATCAGATTACAGAAATAGAGCAGGTGACATGTGTGTGCAACGTCATGACTGGATTGTGTATGGTTGCGATTGGCTGGAATAATCACATGACCTCCGTTTTAACATAGAACAGGTTTCCTGATTCACCTCATGTCCTCTCAGCGTCTCATAGGGACAGGACCTCTCCTTGTCCTGTGGCCAACAGCTAAGCGAAATGAGGCTATTTCTGCACCGAGAAACCTCTACTATTCAGCTGTGATCGTCCAATTTATTTAGATAGAGTGAAATGAAGAAGTGTATGTAGTTAGCTTAGAGAATTTTAAAGCAGCATCTACCGCTGTAATTCAACGCGGTGGGAGCGGGGGGGCGGGGGGGCCCCTGCGGGCGAACACAGACAAGCTCTATCTATAAAGAAAATTGGATAAAGTATTCACTTCAAGACTTAGTGTAACTTTTAGTGGAATATCTTTATTATTAACAGTTTGCTATTGAATAATTTCTGGATATTGGGCAGCCCTGAACTTGTTATATGGAATACACATCATTTCTAGTAACTGCCAGGTCTCTTGGTTAGCCTGCAAAACTCACTTTTATCAGTAATACCACATTTCAATAGGGTGTTCATTTTTAATTTTTGTGACCTGATTGATATATCCACCTTGCACTTAAATTACAAATTCCAGCAATCTTTAGTCAGCACAGGTTGTTTGTTGCCCAAAAATACCGTGTATCGTACGAAACATCACAGTTACGTGATTTTGGACTTTTGCGCAACCCAGTATGTTCATTGACGCTGCATTTACGTAAATCTTAAACAGCAATTCTATATTCCACCACAGGTGAATTGAAAGGTGCAAAAAATACCATTTTTTTATTATGCAAAACATGAACGAGCAACGGTTTTTTGACTTTAGCGCACCCAGTACTGTTCATTGACGCAGCAATCATACGTAAATCTTAAAACAGCAATTCTAATATTCACCACAGGTGAATATGAAAGGTGCAAAAAATACCGTTTATTATATCAAGAACATATCCAGTTACGTGTTTTATTTGACTTTTGCGCACTCCAGTACTAGTTCATTGACGCAGCATCAACGTAAATCTTAAAACAGCATTCTAATATTCACCACAGGTGAATGAAAGGTGCAAAAAATACCGTTTATTAATCAAAACATAACATTACGTGTTTTTGACTTTTTGCACACCCAGCAATTTAGTTCATTGACGTCAGCATCTACTAATTCTTAAAACAGCAGATTCTATATTCACCACAGGTGAATTGAAAGTGCAAAAAATATCGTTTATTATATCAAAACATAACAGTGTACGTTGTTTTTTGACTTTTGGCGCACCCAGTACTGTTCATTGACGCAGCCATCTTCGTAAAATCTTAAAACAGCAGAATCTATATTGCGACCACAGGTGAATGAAAGGTGCAAAAATACGCGATTTATTATATCAAAACATAACATTACGTGTTTTTTGACTTTTGCGCACCCTTACTGTTCATTTGACGCAGCATCTACGTAAATCTTAAACAGTAACAATTCTATATTCACCACAGGCTGAATTGAAAGGTGCAAAAAATACCGTTAATATATCAAAACATAACAGGATACGTGTTTTATATGACTTTTGCACACCAGCAATGTTCTTATGAAGCAGCATCTACGAAAAGTCTAAAACATCAATTCTTATAATCACCACAGGTGAATTGAAAGGTGCAAAAAATACCATTTTATTATATCAAAACAATAACAGTTACTGTATTTTTTACTTTTTGCGCACCCAGTAACTGTTCATTGACGCAGCATCTACGTAAATCATAACTCTGCAATTCACTTTTCACCACAGGTGAATTGAAAGGTGCAAAAAATACCTTTATTATATCAAAACTAACAGTTACGTGTTTTTTGACTTTTGCTGCACCCAGTATGATCATTGCGCTCAGCAATCTACGCTAAATCTTAAAACAGCAATTCTATATTCACCACAGGTGAATTGAAAGGTGCAAAAAATACCGTTTATTATATCAAACCATAACAGTTACGTGTTTTTGACTTTTGCGCAACCCATACTTGTTCATTGACGCAGCATCTACGTATATCATAAAACAGCAATTCTATAGGTTTTTTCACCACAGGTGATTTGAAAGGTGCAAAAAATACAGTTAATTAATATCAAACATAACAGTTTACGTTTTTTAGACTTAAGCACACCCAGCATTGTCATTGCCGCAGCATCTACGTAAAGTCTTAAAACAGCAATATCTATATTACACCACAGGAGAATAGAAAGTGTGCAAAAAATATAGTTTATTATATCAAAACATAACAGTTACGGTTTTTGACTTTTGCGCACCCTTACACATGACGCATGCATCTACGTAAATCTTAAAAACAGCAATTCTATTATTGCACCACAGGTGAATTGAAAGGTGCAAAAAATACCAGTTTTATTATATCAAAACATAACAGTATACGTGTTTTTTTGACTTTTGCGCACAACCAGTACTTGTTCATTGACGCAGCATCTACGTAAATCTTAAACAGCAATTCTATATTCAACCACATGATTGAAAGGTGCAAAAAATACCGGTTTATTATATCAAAACATAACAGTACGTGTTTTTTTTTGACATTTTGCACACCCAGCGATTGTTCATTGACCGCAGCCACTACGTAAATCTTAACACAGCAATTTCTACTATTCACCACAGGTGAATTGAAAGGTGCAAAAAATACCATTATATTATATCAAAACATAACTATTACTGATTTTTTTTCTTATTGCGCCACCCAGTACGTGGTTCATGGTGACGCAGCATCTACGTAAATCTTAAAACAGCAATTCTATATTCACCACAGGGTGAATCGAAAGGTGCAAAAAATACCGTATATTATATCAAAACATAACAGTCTATACGTGTTTTTGACTTTTTGCGCACCCATTACTGTTTCATTGTACGCAGCATCTTACGTAATCAAAAAACAGCAATTACTATATTCATCAACAGTGAATTGAAAGGTGCAAAAAATACAGTTTATTATATCAAAACATAACAGTTACTGTTTTTGACTTTTGCGCACCCAGTACGTTCATTGACGCACACTACGTAAATCTTAAAACAGCAATTCTAAATTCACCACAGGTGAATTGAAAGGGCCAAAAAATACAGTATATTATAGTCAAAAACATAACATTTACGTGTTTTTATGACTTTGCGCACCCAGTACGGTTTCATTGACGCAGCGATCTACGTAAATCTTAAAACAGCAATTCTATATTCACCTACACCAACCGGGGGGTGGGGGGGGGGGGGGGGGGGGGGGGGGGGGGGGGAGGTGAATTGAAAGGTGCAAAAATACCATTTATTATACCAAAACAAAAACAGATACGTGTTTTTTGGACTTTAGCCCAGTCCAAATTGTTGATAGACACCTTGCAGTAAATATGAATCCATCAATTTTTGTTTTGATTAGAGGGATTTGAGAATAGACTGTGATTTGCCGGCCTTTTAATAAGAGACTTTCCAAACTATTCATACCTTCTCAAATTTTTATATTTCTGGACATGGAGCGAAATGCAGGTGGTTAAGCGAGCAAGGAGGGGGAAGCACATGGAGGTAGAGATACAAGAGAAGGTGCTCCTTCCAGTGCTGGCGACAACACCATGCCAGCGGATCGTCAGTTTGCAGGAACCCTCATCCTGTCATCGCAGGGGTCAGGGCCCTGTGAATCTAAGTAACTAACATCGTCGCCAATCTGTCCATCATGTTTTAATGCAACCTGCAGATCTACAGTTCTTGACCTCGCCATCGTCCTCCAGTCACGGCCAAAATGTCGTTCAGCATCATCAGCTTCCGTCCAACATGAAGCAGCCCAAATGACAACTCGCCTACCCACCACTGTGAATAATCCATTTGTCTGAAGACCTCTTTGATGACAAAATGCGGTGGGGTCAGAAGCAGTTAAAAGAACAGAGGGATGATTGTTAGTCTGCTCTGACGCCCAGTTAACTGATGCCATCAGAGGGGTGAAGGAAGCCGGACACTCGTCAAAAATCACGGGCGTTCGACAACGCCTTGCATGCCCCTTGCTGTTAAGCCCGCACTTTCTGATGCAAAAGTCAGACGACCAAGTCACCTGTGTTGATGTAAGATGATAATGACGACATTGCGTGATCCATGCCTCGGTCCTTTTCCGCAGAATTTGCTTGCGATCGCTTCATCAGTGGTCGAGGGAGTGAAGACGATGGGGTAGTGTCAATACGGTTCCCCGCCACAAAAATGGAGAGGGCGGTCGCAGAAGACCTGCGGATATGATTCCGCCGCCACGGTCAGCGCAAACCCCGCTCCTCGCTTATCGCCGTCAAAAGTTCCAGGACCTCTCACGCCTGGCCTTCTTTTGAGCAAGCTCTGAGTTCACCAGGCGATGTCATATGCCGCCTTTGCCGTAAACGCATAAGTAGAGCATGAACCTTAAGTGGTTAACCACCACAAACATTCTAGTCACATGCAGCGAATGCATGAGTTGAAATGGAGGGAACACTTGGCCAAAAAAGGCCAGACCGACGCCGGGCCTCCAACCACTGTCACACCCTCTGTCTCCGCCTCCTCCTCCTCCGCCACCACCAAGCGTTCCTCAGCTGCCCATGTCTCTCAGAGTCATGATCAGGGATCAGCCTCCGCTTCAGCCTCCACCGTCGCCCGAGTACCACCAGCACCACCAGACCCATCCTACCCCTTCTCCTTCCGCCAGTTTGACGACCTGCACGCCGTACAGCGGCCAGTCTAGCAGCCAGCCTTCTGTCTCCAGGTTTGGGAGCAGAAGAAACACTTTAACCCAAACCATCCAAGGCCAAAAGCCTGAATGTCGGCATTGCCAGGCTTTTGGCCTTGACATGTTGCCTTTCCGTCTGTGGACACAGATGGGGTCCGCCACGTCATGGCCCTCGCCTGCCCCCAATACCAGATGCCGAGCAGGCATTTCTTTGCCAGAAAAGCCGTCCCTGCCCTGGCCAGCCACGTGTCATCTAAAATTTCAAGCGCGTTGTCTGCATCTGTGTCCGGAAAAGTCCATCTCACCACCGACACATGGACTAGTAAGCACGGCCAAGGCGCTATATCTCTGTGACAGCTCACTGGGTGAGCTGGTGGATGTCTCTGGGGGTGACGTGGGCTCTCAGGCTCGGCGCACGCTCTTCAAAACCGCAGGATGGTGCAGGCTCTTTCCCCCAAGTCCTCTGGTGGCATCACGTGCCCAGAGACACCAGGCCGTGTTGAAATTAATCTGCCTTGGAGACCGTCCACACACAGGTCAGGAGCTGTGGACGGCTCTAAGCAACGAGAACCGAGCGCTGGCTTGGGTGACAAGAACCTTGTGCCAGCAAGGTGGTGTCGATAACGGCGAAATCTGCTGGCCGCCCTTAAGATCGGTAGGCTGAGCACATCCCTTGCCTGCACATGTCCATGAACCTTGTCGTCCAAAATTTCTAAAGAGCTACCCGGTCTGGACTGCCTGCTGAAGAAGGCTCGAGGTCTGAGTTCGCACTTCCGCCGTTCGACACCCTGCTCGTCCCGCCTGCTGCTTGCAGCGTCAGCTCGGCCTCCCCGTCAACCGTCTCATTGTTGACGTGGCAACACGCTGGAATTCCACCCTCCACATGCTCCAGCGATTGTGGCAGCAGCGCAATGCCATTACGCAGTACGAAGTGACACATGGCCTGACAAGCAGCGGTACGGACCTCGGGTAGTTGAACCACCGAGAGTGGAGGCAGGTGAAAGAGCTCTGCACCATCCTTGCCAGTTTTGAAGAAGCCACCAAAATGTCAGTGCGGACAATGCCCTTGTCAGCATGAGCATTGTGGTGATCTTAGTTCTGGAACGATCGTTGGACACTCTGAAACAACAGGTCCCGCCAGCGACGGAGGAGGAGACGGACACAGAGGACACGGAGCCTTTCTCTCCGTCAAATCCACAAGGCCCGACAGTTTCACAAATTTCATCGGTCTTCATTGGCGTGGTTCGGGTCCCCGAGCTAGTGCAAGGTGGCCACCCCG
>JAODAL010086319.1:0-10288 GCA_025379985.1 Phyllomedusa bahiana
TGGGGTTTCTCGATTTTTGATTGATTCACCCTCTTTCTTCGATTGGATGTGCAGTCCTCAATAGGTAACCTTTCCCTCCCCTCCATTGCCAAGGGTGTTTAAAGCAAGGAGGACTGCCTCACCACCAGACAGAGAAGAAATAACAGTGTCTTTAGAGTTTCCCTTCCTTGAATGGTATGTCCGCGTATGGTCAAAGTTGTCCAACTATGTGTCCCTCCAGTTTGCGCGTCAACCGGCTCTAAGCCCACCATTTTGTCATCCTATATATCACGAGGTCACTTAGAAACAAAATTTCACTTTCCGTTTAGTCTCTACTGGTAAAGTGTCTATAAACTTGCCCCATAAGGTGAAAAAGTTCTTCACCCTGGTTTCTTTGTGCGGGGTAGCTTCTACCCAGTCCATGTGCATCAGGTAGTTAAGTTTTTCCCAGAATAAGTTAAATGCCAGGTATGTAGGTTGCAGCCATACCTGCAAGTTCACCTTATGGGCAGCCGCCACTATAATGTGTAACATCCGCTCTTCACGTCTAGACACTTCCTGTGCCTCCTGGTCAATAAAACCGAATAGCGCCCAGGAAGAGTGTGGTTAAATCCAAAGTGTTTTGTGCGTAGTCTACCACTTGATTCCAGTAGCTCCCAGTAGCTCCCAATTACCGGGCAGTCCCATAAGCAGTGGTACAGGTTGTCTGCACAGGCTCCGTATTTAAAGCATTGATCCATTGAAAACCTCCCCATACAATGCCCACTTAGGGGTGTGAGATAAGCATTATGTATCGCTTTTATGAACATTTCAAGATACCTAGCTGCTGGCAGATATTTATATGCATCCTCCAATGCTGCTAAAATTGTAGAAGGTGTAAGAGATATGTCTCTTATCTGCCACTTTTTCAGACTGTGCTCTGAGTGATCAGTCGACATCGTCAAGGAGATACAATATATGGTTGATAAATGTGCTTGCCTCGTGGGGGGTATAAAAGTATACGATCAAAAACCGTATCCTACTCATCGGGCCTGATGTGTTGTGTCACCTTGGTAATATAGCTAACGACCTGCAAGTAATTGAAAAAAGGAATCGATGGCAGCGAATAAATGTGTTGAAGCTCCGGGATGGAGTATGGCCTTTTGGTCTCTGGATGAATGAAATGTTGCGCTTGTTGTAGGCCTAATGCATGCTATACCCTGAAGGTGCTATGTGGTTTACCCTCTTGGAAATCAGGGTTCCGTAGGAGGGACAGGAGTGGGGAGTAATCTGCATTTAGATTTTTTTAGATGCCTGATTTTCCTCCATGTTCGCCATATTGGCATTAGCATTTGATTGTTCCTTATCGTATGGGGTATCCTGTCGTAAGGTAAATGTTTGAAGTTTATAAGGGAAGTGTCAGGTATATTCCACTGATCCAGGGAAGTGTCTGTAAAAACATCTGTGGATTGTGCCCAGTCAGCTAAAAATCGACCCAGGGCTGCATGGTTGTAAAAGCGTATACTAGGGAATCCCAAACCCCCATTGAGTTTACCTTGGTGTAGGAGAAACAGAGGAATACATGCCCTTTTTTATCCCAGATGAATTTTCTATATTGCACATTTATGAATTTTTCATTTCTTGGGCATAAATAAATGGGGAGCATATGAAAGAGATATAGTAGATAGGGGAACTCCACCATTTTGATAAGGTTACATCTCTCAGAAAAGCATAGTGAAAGTTTGGCCCACCTTTTCATGGTCTTTGCAAGCTTCTCTAAGTACATGGTCATATTAGTCATGTAAAGGGTATCTGTTGCATTGGTTAACCATATCCCTAAGTATTTAATTGCTGATTTACACGAACGAATTGTGTGGGCTGTGAACCAGATAGGTATTGCTAGGCCCTTTAAAAGCATGCCTTCACATTTGTCGACATTGATTGTGTAACCTGATAGGGAGCCATTATCCATTTTATCCTCAAATATTGGGGCCAGTGTCTGCTTTGGATTAGCCACCATTAAAAGAAAGTAATCGGCGTAACTTGTGACTTCTATGTCCTGGTTGAGAAGAGAGATGCCTCGATAAAGAGGGGATTGGGAGATGTGGTATAGTAAAGGGTCTATGGACAAATTAAATAGCAAAGGCGATAATGGGCATCCCTGTTTGGTGCCTCTAAAGAGGTCTAAAATTGGTGATGTACTGTTGTTAATGAGTAAAGAGGTAGTAGAGTTGGATTGTAGGTGGTCGACTGTCACGGATCGCGGTCGCGTCCGTGCCCCTTTGTCTGGGTCCACTGTGGCTCCCTGTGCGGGGCTTACAGCAGCTGTGTCAGTTTGCTCTACACCTGCTTCTGCTCAGCGTTATTCACCTGGCCCTGCTTCCACACGTGTCCGTCCACTGTGGCTTCCCCAGCGTGTGTGTGCACCCCATAGGGTGCGCGCGCCAGCCTGCTGACATTTATACACACAGTGCTCCTGCTTCCTGCCCGTGACCCCTGACCCTTTCCTTCATAAGGAACTTCCTCCCTGGACTCTGGGTCAGTTCGTTGGTGTGCTTCCATAGAGCTAGACCTCTGCTGCTAAGCTGCTGCCTTGTTAACCCCCTGGTTTCCAGAGTGTCTGCAAGCTTCTGTCTGAACGTGTGCTTAACCCTGCGCTGTCCAGCGCACCTTATACCTGCTTTACTCCTGTCGCTGCACCAGTCAGATATTCCTGCTGTGTATCTGTTATCACCCTGGGACTGTGCTTCCATTAAACAGCTACTGTAATCCGTCACCTGTGTCCTGCACTTCGGCTACCCGCCGCGAGTACTGCCATCTCTGCCCGCGGTGGGCCCTGAGGATCTCCTGTACCTGGGCGTTTCTGGCTTTGCGGCCAGTAAACGTGACATCGACGAAGCTGTAGGAGAGGTCCCCGAAGCCTCTGCGCATTAAAGTGGCATCCAAAAATGGCCAGGACACTTTGTCAAATGCCTTCTCGGCATTTAAACTAAGGAGCATAGATGTTGGGTGCATTTCTGTCCAGGCCTGCTATATAGCCGCCATCGCAGTTCTGACATTTATTGTGGAGTGTCTATTTTGTAGTCTAATGGCCAGAATTTTAGCTAAAATTTTGTAATCCTGATTCAGTAGGGTTGTTGGTCTATAAGAGGTCAATAAGGTGGCGTCCTTTTGGGGTTTCAGTAATAATATGGTACAAGAATCATGAAAGGAATCCACCACAGTCAAACTTAAGTATATATCGTTATAGAGGTTCGTGAGAAGATGGGTTATTTCCATGTTTAGGGCTTTGAAAAATTCCGCCGAAAAATCATCTGTAGTGTTGAGCGATTTTTATCGACAAAGTTGAAATCGGCAAGGTTTTTATGGTGATCGAAATTTCCAGATCATGCGATAATTAAGGTTAAAATCTGTGCATCATCTATTAAGATCACGCCTTTTTCGGCGCTTCCTGTCATTTTGGCGGCCAGCAAATCAGATTACAGAATAGAGCAGGGTGAGATGTGTGTTCGACGTCATGACTGGGATGTGTATGGTTGCGATTGGCTGGAAAAATCACATGACCCCGTTTTACATAGAACAGCGTTTCCTGTTTCAGCCTCAGGGTCTCTCAGCGTCTCATAGGGATAGGACCTGCGCTCTGCCTGTGGCCAAACAGCTCAGCGAAATTAGTCTATTTCTTCACAGAGAAACCTCTACTATTAGCTGTGATCCTTCCAATTTAGTTAGATTAGAGATTTGAAGATTTTATGCAGTTAGCTAGAGAATTTTAAAGCAGCATCTACCGCTGTAAATTCACGGCGGTGGGAGCGGGGGGGGGCCCCCCGCGGGCGAACACAGACAAGCTCTATCTATAAAGAACACTGGATAAGTTCACCAAGACTTAGTGTAGACATTGTAGTGGAATATCTTTATTATTAACAGTTTGCTATTGAAATATTTCCTGGATATTGGGCAGCCTGAACTTATATTGGATACACATCATTTCTAGTAACTGCAGGTCTCTTTGTTAGCTGCAAAACTCCACTTTTATTATCAGTATACATTTCAGATAGGTGTTCATTTTAAATTTTACCCATTACACCATTGACTGTTGATATATCCACCTTGCAGTTAAATTACAATCCAGCAATCTTGCGGGTCAGCACAGGTTGTTTGTTGCCAAAAATACCGTGTATCGTACGAAAACATCACAGTTACGTTTTTTTTTTTGATTTTTCCCGCACCCAGCATTGTTCATTGACGCAGCATCTACTAAATTTTAAAAAGAGCAATTTCTATATTCACCACAGGTAAATTTGAAAGGTGCAAAAAATATCGTTTATTATCCCAAAAAAACATAACAGTTAAGTGTTTTTTTTGACTTTTGCACACCCAGCATTGTTCATTGACGCAGCATCTACGTAAATCTTAAAACAGCAATTCTATATTCACCACGGGTTTGAATTGAAAGGTGCAAGAAATACCGTTTATTATACCAAAACATAACAGATACTGTTTTTTTGGACCTTTTGCCAGTCCAGATTTGTTGATAGACACCTTGCAGTTAAATTTGAATCCACAATTTTTTTTTTTGATTTAGAGGGATTTTGAGATACTGTGATTTGCCGTCTTTTAATAAGAGAACTTTCCAAAACTATTCCATACCTTCAAAAATGTTTATATTTCCTGAACATGAGCAAAAGGGCAGGTGGTAAGCGAGCAAAGAGGGGGGTACCCACATGGAGTAGGGGTTTACGAAGAAGGTGCTCCTTTCCCAGTGCTGGTGACAACACGCATGCCAGCGGATCGTCATTGCAGGACCGTCAGCCTGTCATCGCTGGCCCAGGGCCCTGTAATCTAAGTAACGAACATCGTCGCCAATCTGTCCTTCAGGGGTTTTAATTTAACCTGCATCTAGCAGTCTTACCTCCTCGTCCCCCGCAGTCACGGCCACAAAATGTCGTCATCAGCATCATCAGCATCCGTCCAACATGAAGCAGCCCCAAATGTAAACCCTTGTGTCCCCCACCACTGTGGATAATCCATTGTCTGAAGACCTCTTTGATGACAAAATGCGGTTGGAGTCAGAAGGCATGTAAAAAGATCAAAAGGATGATTTTAGTCTGCTCTGACGCCCATTACTGATGCCATCAGAGGAGGTGAAGGAAGCCGGTCAATCGGCAAAAATCCCGGGCGGTCGGCAACGCCTTGCATGCCCCCTTGCTTGTAGCCCGCAGCTTCTTGGATGCAGAAATCAGGACGACCAAGTCACCTGTGTTGATGATTATGATGATGATGATGACGACATTGCGGTTCCATACTGGTCTTTTGCGCAGAATTTGCTTGCGAGGGCTTCAACAGTGGGCGTGGAGGAAGACGATGGGGGAGTGTCAATACGGGTCCCGCCACAAAAAGGGAGAGGGTGGGTCGCAGAAGTCCCCCTGATAAATTTTCCCCCAGCCACGGTCAGCGCAAACCCCGCTCCTCGCTTATCGCCGTCAAAAAGGGGCCAGACCTCTCCAAGCCTGGGGCCCGTCTTTGAGCAAGCCGCTGATTCACCCCGCGATGTCATATGCCGCCTTTGCCGTAAACGCAGACGTTGAGGCAAGAGCCTTGAGTGGTGAACCACCACCCACCTGTCTAGTCGCATGCAGCGCATGCATGAGGTGAAATGGAGGGAACACTTGGCCAAAAAAGGCCAACCGAACCGCCGGGCCTCCAACCACTGGGCAACCAAAACAAAAAAACAACCCTGTCTCCACCCCTCCTCCTCCTCCTCCGCCACCCAAACCCAACGTTTCCCCACTGCCCCCTGTCCCCCTCAGAGGCATGATCAGGATCACCCCCCCGCTTCAGCCTCCACCGTCCCCCCGAAACCACCCCCACCACCCAAGAACCCATTTCCCAAAAAACCCCTTTTCCTTCCCCCAGGTTTTTAAAAACGACCTGCACGCCCAAAAAACAGCGGCCCAAACAGCCAAACCTTCGGGCTTCCAGGGGGGAGCAAAGAAAAAACTTTTTAAAACCCAAAACCTTTTCCCCAAACCAAAAACCCCGAATTTCGGGATTGCCCAGGGGTTTTTCCCCTTTGGGAAAATTTGGGCCTTTTTTCCCCTCTGGGGGGACCCCCCAGATGGGGTTTTTCCCCCATGTCATGGGCCCCCCCCTTTCCCCCAATAAACCCGAAAGCCCGAGCAGGCATTTCTTTTTTGCCAAAAACCTCCCGGGCCCCGGGCCAAAAAACGTGTCATCAAAATTTCCAAGCCTTGTCTGCAACCGGGGTTTCCCGGGAAAAATCCATTTTCCCCCAAACCCCCGACAATGGACTAGTAAGGGCCAAAAGGGGGGCCCCCGGGCCCCCTATAAATCCCCCTTGACAGCTTTATGGGGGAGCTGGGGGGAAAGTCTTTTGGGGGTTACGGGGGGGGTCTTCCCGGCTTCCCGGGGCACCCTTTTTTCAAAAAACCGCAGGGGGGGGTGCAGGGCTCTTTTTCCCCCCAAATCCCCCTGGTGGGGACCCCGTCCCAGAGACAACCAGGGCCCCGGGTTTAAAATTAATCTTCCCTTGGGGGACCGTTTCCCAAAACCCCGGTAGGAGCTGTGGAAAAGGGTCTAAGCAAAAGAAACCGGGGCGCCTTTGGCCCGGGGGACAAGAAAAACCCTTTTGCCAGGGAAAGGGGGTGTGCGATAAAAAGGGGGAAAAAAACCCGCTGGCCCGGGCCCCTTAAAAATCCCGGGAGGGGTGGAAACACATCCCTTGCCGGGCCCTGTCATGGGAAACCCTTTTCGTTTCCCGAAATTTTAAAAGAGCTAAACCCGGGGCTGGACTGGGGCCCGCGGGAAAAAGGCTCGAGGTCTGAGTTCCCCAAATTTTCCGCCGTTTTTCCCCAAACCCCCGGGTCTTTGTCCCCCCCTTGGGTTCGTTGCAGCGTTTTTGGGTCCCCTCCCTCACCCGTCAACCCCTCCCCATTTTTGACTGTGGCCCCCCCCGGGTGGAAAAATTTCCCCCCTTTCCCCATGCCCCCAGCATTGTTCAAAACAGCGCAAAAGCCCCTTACGCAAAAACGAATGACAAATGGCCCCACAACACCGGGAACGGGCCCCCGGGGTGTTAAAACCCCCCGAAAATGGGGGCAGGTTTAAAGAGCTCCCGCAAACCCCCTTCCCTTTCCAGTTTTTGGAAAAAAGCCAAAAACCAAAAAAGGGCAGGTTTTTCACAATGCCCTTTTCAGCATGAGCATTGTGGTGATCCCTTTGTTCGGGAAAGATCCCTTTTGGGCACTCAGAAAAAAACAGGTTTCCCCCCCGCCACGGGGGAAAAGACGGGCACAGAATTTCGCCAACGGAGCCCTTTCCCCCCTCCCCGTCAAAATTTCCCCAAGGGCCCACAGTTTTCCACAATTTCATCGGCTTTATTAGGCCCGGGGTTTGGGGTCCCGAGGGAGTGCAGGGGGCGCATCAGCTCCCCAGGGTGCAATCATCTCAGGAAATCAGGGCTGTGTTTAAGCTTTGCCGGAAGGAACGGAGGAGGGGGAGGAGGGGGGGAGGGATTCCTAGACACCAAATTTTCCGACGTCCCCCGCCTTTTGGGAAAAAGGTTTTGGGGCGAAATTTTAGGCAAGGAGGAAAGATGAGAAGATCAGGGTTTTTTTATTTGGGGCCCCCTTTGACCCAGAGGGGGGAAAAAAAAAAAAAAAAAAAAATCCCAACTCCCTCTCTCACAAAAAGTGCTTTTGGGTCCCATTTCCCCAACATGATCCCACCGCATTAAGGCCCTCAAAATAACAACCCGAACTGGGTTTGGGGGCCCCCCTCCCGGGGTCCCCGGGACAAAAAAAAAAACAGCACTTTTTTTTCCTTCCCCCCCCAAAAAGAGATAAAAAAGCAAAAATTGGGGACCTTTCCCGATTTTATCAAATGGGACAATCTGTTGCGTCCCGCCCTTTACGTTTCCCCCCAAAGGGCAAGGTGGGAACCAAAAATCAGCGGACGTGACAGCAGTTAAAAATTTTTCCCAAATAGGCCGAGCGGCAGCAGCAGGCAAGGGGGCCCGAAGCCTAATGGGGCCCCCGGCAATTTTTTGTTTTCCACCTCCCCACCAAAAAGGGAAAGGGAAATTGGGAGGCACACACCCAACACACAAAAGATCAGCTTAAAATTCATGGTGCAAAAGACAAAAAGCGTCTCAAACACCCATGTTTTTGCATGTGTTCCGGGACCCAATATACTTCTGGTATCCAAAATGGACCCAATGGCCCAAACTGGGGTCATCACGGGCCAAAAGAGGGGTTGTCCTGCCAACAGCACCACGTCCCAAAATTTTGAGCGGAAACCCTTTACACAAACCCGGAGGGGTCATTACAGGGCCAAAACCCTCCGGGTTTCCAAAGATAATGTGGATCTTTTGACTTTCATCCAAAAATTTAACCCGGGAGGATCTTGATGATTTTTTGGGGCCCCCCAAATTTCCCCAGGTCACCGAATTTGCCGGCTCTTTTTATTCCCCTTTTTTTAAAAAAAAATGTCCTCCCTTTTAAAAAAATTTTTTTTAAAAAGATAATTTCTTTCTGCAAAATTTTTTTAAAATTTTCCTTTTTTTCCCCCAACAAATTCATTTTTTGGGGGTTTTTTTCTGTGAGGGGGACTGTAAAAGAACCCCGCAAGGGTTTTTAAAGACAAAACCTAAACCCATTTCCCCTTTAAAACTCCCTTTTTCTTAAGAAGTTTTTTCCCATTTTCAATAGTTTTGAGGCATTTGCTTTGTGAATTTCAGCTATTTAAATTAAAGGCCTTTGGAAAAAAAAATGTGGCTTCTAAAGGGCTTTCCCCCTCCAAAACCAATTTTTAAAAAGTGGCTGAGAAGTCATATTTTTTAATTTTTTTTGGGGGGCACGTAAACTGTGGAAAAACAGCAATAAAAATGGTCCTTTAACAGAAAAAAGGGCCCTTTTAAGTGGCATTTTCTTTTCCCCCAATTTTTTTAAAAAAGTGGCTGAGAAAATCATTTTTTATTTTTTTTAAAAAATTTTTAATTTTTTTTGGGGGAATTTTGCCCCTTTTAAAGCACTATTCACAGTCCTTTATAAAAATTTTTTTTTTTCCTAAAAAACATTTGTTTTTTTCACAATTTACCAAAGTGGCTCAAGGGCCAAAGCTTTTAATTTTTGGGGGATTTTGTTTGGGGAAAACCCCAATAAATAAAAGTCCCAAATTTGAAAAAATTTTTTTTTTCTAAAAAGACATTTTTCTTCCCCAAAAAATCAAAAGGGGGGTCATGGGTCCATGCTTTGAATTTTTTTTTGGGGATTTTGGCCCCGTGACAAAGCAGCTATACCCAGAGGGCCCCAATTTTAAAAAAAAAAGTTGTGTTTTTAACAGACATTTGTTCTTCACAATTGTCCCCAAAATGGCTCAAGGGGGCTTTCTTTGAAATTTTTGGGGGGATTTTGCCCGTGACAAAGCAGCCTAAAAACTACAGGTTTCCCATTCTAAAAAATGTTTTTTCTAACGACATTGTTCTTCACAAGGGCCAAAGGGCCAAGGGTCATCTTTGGGAAATTTTTTTTGGGGGAAATTTTTCCCGTGACATTTTCACCCATAAAAGAGGTCCTACTTCTAAAAAAATTTTTTTTCTTAAAAAGAAAAATTTTTTCTTCACAATTGGTCCAAAGTGGGGTCAAGGGCTTTCTTTGAATTTTTGGGGGGATTTTTTCGTGACATCCAAACTAAAACTACAGTCCTATTCTAAAAAAATTGGGTTTTTCTAACGAAAATTTTTTCTTCACTTTTTCCCAAAAAAATTGGGTTAAAGGGGGAGGGCTGTTTAGAAAACAGGAATTTGGGAGGGGCACTGTTAATGGACACTAATTTCAAAATACTTTTTTTTTTTGCAAAATCTTTAACTTTGCTATCAAAAAATTTCCCCTTTAAATTTTAGAAAAACCCAAATTTTAAAAACAATTAAAAAAAAAAAAAAGAAAAAAAGACATGGTGGGGTTTCCATCCTATTTTAAAAAAAGGGGTTTTTCCAAAATTTAAAATAAATAAAAAACTTGCTAACAAAATACTGTTAAAAAAATTTCCCCTGAATTGTAACAAGGGAAAAGGGAAAAGGAAAAAAAAATTTACCATATTAGGGTTTTCAGGAGGACAAAGGAGTAGGAGCACGGGAAAAGGGGAAAAAAAAGAAAAAGAAACCCCTTTTCCCCAGCACGTTTTAGTAAAAAAAGAGAAAAAAAAAATGCCAAATAAAGGGCAACCCGGGGGGGGGGGTTTAAAAGGGGCGTTTTTAAACCCCCCAATATTTCCAAGTGTAGCTCAAATTTAGTTGAGGGGCAAAGGGGTTTCC
>JAODAL010086320.1:0-10288 GCA_025379985.1 Phyllomedusa bahiana
ATGGTGTGGCGGCAAATTTTTTCAAATCCCAGCAAAAGTGTCCAGGTCTCCACCTTTATCCAGAGGGGGAAAGCCCTCCGTCCTCAATTTTGGGACCTGGTTCGGAGGTTTTTTACTGGCCGGGGGGGACTTGGCCTTTTCAGTGAACACCTTAATTGGGGTTTCACGCCACGCTGACGATCCTCCATCCGCCCCCAAGTTCTGAAATGCTAGGGGGCCTTGAAGCTCGAGTTTCCACCCTCAAGCTTGCCAGGGCGCTTGAGGGAATACCCGTTTGTGGGCCCATGCGCCACTGACCCCTGCATGGCTCTTGGGGCCCCGGGGGGGACTCCCCCTGCCTTCATTCCATAGCCGGTTTGGGGCCGGTTTCCCCCTGGCCACTTCCCCGCTGTTTTTTGGGCCCTCAGTTTCCCCTTGCTCGACCACCATTTGAAACCCTGGTCACTTGACAAAAAAAAACTGCAACCCAGAATGACCCAAACCTTGTATTTGCACTCTGAGGGTCTAGTGCTGATTAATCTTTAAGACCCCAGCAAAAAACCCCAACTTTAGCCCGTGTTTTGGAGTAGGGAAAACCGACTCACAAATATTGTTGGGGATCCCCCCGCTTGCCCAATATGTGAGAAAAAAAGCTATCCCCCGGCCCACTCGAGGGGAATTGGGGTGATCTCGGGGGCGGCCCCCCCTAGGGGGCACAAGGTCAGCCAGATACTGTTTCCCTGTTAACCCCTGTCCACAGGGCCCCGGGGAGAACCCGGAGGAAGAGAACATTTTCCCTCTCCAAAACCCTGAAGGTCCCACATTTTTAGTTTAGTTATAAGCCCGGGCCGTACCCGTTTTATAAAAGGCCAAAAAACCGCTTGGGGTAGCTTATTTTATGCCCGAGTCGGGTGTGGGCCGTGACAAGACAGACTAACTCAGATTAAATTTTAAATTAAATTTTAATTTACCCTTGGGGGGGCACAAAAAATTTTAATACAAAAGGAAATAATATACAGGTAATAGAGGTGCACATAAAGCATGGGTTCAGCAAAAGGCAAAAAAAGGGTAATTTCCCTTCTGGTTGGTTTGGGTTTGGGCTACATGGGGGGGGTTTTGTGGCCCCGGTTTTGTGTATGGATGCTCCTGGAAAAGCTCTTAGTACCCCCCCCCTGGATCAAGAGGCCCATTTGGGCTCCCCCGCTTTTTATGGTGGGACACCACATGGCAGCCCCATTTCACCCCCCCCCACACCCCCGGGGGGGTCTAAGAACTCCTCCCCCTCAGGGCAGCAGTTTCTGATCAAACACAAAAATGGGCCATAAACCGGGCCCCGGGCATTGCACAGAACTGAGCCGGGAGACATCAAACCCGGCTGGCCTACACGACGCCCGGATATCAGCACCCCATCTTATGGGCTCCGTAGGGCCGGGTTTTGGATATCCGGTCCCCCCCGCCCAGAAACCTGGAAATGGTGGGTGTGTTGTGGGGGGGTTCCCCTGTTTTGCGATTTGAAATCGCCTGGCCCGTTAGAGCGGATGCCTATAAAATCGATATGAAAAATCGGGGCGGTTTTTGGCCCAGGGTCAGTTATTCAAGCCTTTTGAAGCTTGGGGGTTTTTAAAGGGGATTTGTTCATCTAATTAATGGAAAATGAGGGTTCTTTTTTGGGTTTTTCCATGTTTTTCCCGTGCAACATCCTATGGGGAAGCATTTACAATGGGTCATGGCTGGGGTAATTAACGTGAAATGGAGCTTTCCTGGGAGGTGGGAAACCCCTCTATGATCTACTAAATGGGGATAAGTAAAAATGAAACTTTCCCCACATCTATTTTCTCTGGATAGAAGGAGGGAAGAGTCCACCATGCCTGAGCCTCACTGTGCACGACTGCTGAGCTCATGACGGTAAACTCCCCCCTTTCCCCTTTTTCTTGACTCAATGAGGAAATATCACTGTATCTTTTTAATTTTATTTAAAGGGACGGGCGATCCCCCTCTCTCGTTAGACTCCGCAGATGGTGGTGGATGAGGGACGTCACTTTCCTCCATGATGGCCTCTCTTTACCATAGTATACATGGTACAGTTGAAAAAAGAACATGCCCATAAAGTTAAAACCAAGGGTGGGGAAAAATGTGGATGGGGGGGGGAGATAAGGGTTCAAGCCCAACCTCCCCAGGGGGGAAACCCCGGGAAACCCCCAAAAGGGCAAAAACCCAATCCCTCTGGGGAAACCCCCATTTCTGCCCCAAGCCCCCACCACAGGACCAGAATTTTACATGGCTACAACGCATTAATATTTTTTATTTTTCAGGTAGATACTAAGCTAAACCCTCACCTATTCCTGCTGTGACCACTCCTCGGCACATTCCACGGTTTACAGTTCTTACGTGAAGAATGCTTTTCTTCCTGGAGTTTTAAATTCCTTTTCTCCAGCCAAAGGGAATGCCCCCCTTGTTTTTTGGGGGGGCTTTACATGAAATAATTTTTCCCCAAATTTTTTTGTGGGGCCCATTTATAATATTTAATAAATTAATCATGTCCCCCCCCGGAGCCGCTTTTCTCAAGATAAAAAAGTTTAATTCTTTTAACCTCTCCTCTAACAAGAGCTCCTTCCCCTTACAATTTGGTTGCTCGCCCTTTTGCACTCTCTCAGCTTCATTACACCCCGGGGCCGGACACGGGTAGCCCCAACGGGGCACCGCCTGGGGCCCTACCTCAGCCTATCCCTAAGGGCGCCGTCGGGCCCCCGACCCTCCCCGGGCTCCAGGCCGCCCCCGGGGGCCTAAGCGCCGGGGTCTCTGTGCCCGCTTCTGGGAGCAGAAGCAAGCGCCCCTCCCCCGCAGACAGGCCGGCCCGCTCCCCCGGGATCGCTATCCCCGGTGAGCTGAAAGGGCCGACACGGGGGGCCCCGGGGGTCCTCATACGCTGAGGACCCCCCCGGCCCCTGCGCCCCCCGGGGCAGCGTCGCAATGACGTGATGTCACGCGACGCTCCCTTTCCCCCGGGGCGCAAAAAGGCGTCAAGGCCGTGGCCCCAAGCGCGGGGGAGCGCCGGCTGAAGAGGACAGAAAGGAGCGCGCGCCCGGGAATTGGGAAGAATTTAAAGTTGTTGTTTTTAGTGCCTGCCTGTGGCCCCCATATTCTGCCTGTGGCCCCCCCTCCCTCCTGTGGCCCCCATACCCGGTGCGGCCCCTATAATCCTCGGCCCCCCATAATGCCTGCCTGCGGCCCCCCCATATCCTGCCTGGGCCCCGGTCCCCCCCCAATGCCTGCCCGCGGGCCCCCCCTATAATGCCTGCCGCGGCCCCATAATCCTGCCGCGCCCCATACCTGCCTGCGGCCCCCTAATGCCACCGGGCCCCCCAACCGGCCCCCCTAAAAAGCCTGCCTGCGGCCCACCCCATAATGCCCGCCTGCGGGCCCCCATAATGCCTGTCTGCGGGCCCCCTATACCGCCTACGGCCACCCAAATGCCTGCCTGTGCCCCCTATATTCTGCCTGTGGCCCCCAACGCCTGCCTGTGGCCCCTATAAACCTGCCGTGGCCCCCCCTATAATCCTGCCTGGTGCCCCTATAGCCTGCCTGGTGCCCCCCTAAGCCGCCTGAGCCCCCATACCCTTTGGGTCCCCAAAAAACCCTGCCTGAGCCCCCATACGGCTGCCCCCGGGGCCCCCTTAAAACCTGCCCGGCCCCTGTACGCCGCCTGAGCCCCTGTAAAAGGTGCCTTCCCCTATATGCCTGCCTTTTCCCCTATATGCCTGCTGAGCCCCCCCACCCCCTGTGGCCCCATACGCCTGCCTGTGGCCCCCATAGCCTGCCGGCCCCCATACGCCTGCCTGCCCCCTAACGCCTCCTGAGGGGCCCATTCCCCTGCCTAAAATCCCCAAACGCCGCCTGAGGTCCCTCGCCCGCCCGTGGCCCCATACCCTGCCTGTGGCCCCATACCCCTCCTGTGGCCCCTACCCCCCTTTCCCCTTGCCTGTGCCCCTATATCCTGCCTGTGGCCCCATAAAAGCCTGCCGGGCCCCCTTACGCTGCCTGTGGCCCCAATGCCCTGTGGCCCCCATACCCTGCCTGGGCCCCCTTCGCCGCCTGTGGGGCCCCCCTACGCCTGCCCGTCCCCCATACGCCTGCCTGAGGTCCCATACCCCCCGTCCCCCCGCCTGTGGCCCCCAAACCCGCCCGGCCCCCCTACGCCTGCCTGTAGCCCCCATACACCTCCTGAAACCCCCTAGCTATATTTTCCTGAGCCCCTAGCTATATACCTCCTGAGTGCCCCCATATTTTTAAAACCTACCTTCTAAGGGGGGCAAATCTATTACCTGCCGACTGGGGGGCATATTTTAACCGTCTGACTAAGGGACTTAATACCTATAAAAAAGGATTACTGGAATGTAGGAATCTAAGATTTTGTGTCCAAATCCCAGGGGCAGTCTTGGGGGGACAATTGGCAGAAAGGGGAACCCGGGGGAGAAGAAAAGGGAAAGTGAACGACGCTGATCAGAAAAAAAGTCTTTGGTGAGTTACTAAATGAACTCTGTAAACACTTATATTTCTGCAGAGCCTCATAAAAAGTATTACCACAAATTGGTCACTGATGGCGGTGGGTTTTGTTCAAGGGGTGTGTCAGTGGGAAGTCCATGTGGGGGGCGTTGGCAGGGTTTGGGAGAAATTTTTTGAGCCTTTTAAATAGTAATATTTTGGGTCTTGTTTTTTAGGAGGTTTTTTATTTAAAAATCCTTCGCGGGGAGATTTCTCCTGTATCGGGTGATTATTTAGTGACGTTATTTTAGGGGTATTTCACTGTCATACGAGGGGGGCGATTTTTTAAAATGCAAATTTGTCAGGGCTGATTTTCATTGTGCGTGACGCTGAGGAGATGGACGGGGGGGTAAGGAAAAGGGAGAAAAATTTTGTGACAGGACCTGGCCAGGGGGGAAAGGAATTTGTGGGTGTGTGGGGGGGGGGTTTTTTTTGTGTGGGGGGGGGGGGGCGCCCTTGGCTGTACTCGCTAGGGCACCAAAATGCCTTTTCCCGGCCCGATTCCCTTCATAAAAAGGGCCCAGACTGAACGCTATTCCCAAATGAGGGGCCCCACCAAAAGCTTTTTACAGCGGGAGAATTACCCCCGTCCGCGGTCCAGGCCCCTTTTAAACACGCCAATATCAATTGCTTTTGAGGCGCGATTGACATTGTGCTGCCCCGTTAGTCTATGCTCTACAAGAACGCCCAACTTTCCAAAAGCGATTCCCCCAAATTTTTTCCCCCCCCAGGACATATGATGCGCAGATTATTCATACCAAAGCGAACCTTTTACGTACCACATTTAAACCCCCATTTTCCAAGTGGAAGCCCAACACTCAGTGTCCAGGTCTGTTGAAATTTATGAGCATCTTCCATTGACGCACACACTATATACTTGGTTCCCCCGCAAAAAGAAATGTCATTATGTTTTCCCCATTTCGGGTCGATTCTGTTACACCTTCTCTCTATGTGACTCCTATTTATTCCTTACTCTTCTGTCACAAACATTGACCTCCATTTGTTCTTTTTAATTCTCTCTTTTCCACTATTTTGCTGGGAGCTTCCCCTGTGCTTTGACTCTTTCTCTTTTTACCCGTTCGTTCCCCCTTTCCTTCAAGGAAAAATTTTTATTTCATGGAACATTTAAAAATCCTGGGACTTGGACTGGCACAGGTGGGAATCCAACTGGAAGAAAAACTACAGACTCCATAGAAGGGTAAGGGCAAAACCAAGAGCTCTGCCTAGAAATCATAAAGAGCTCTTGGGCAGCAGTGCTGCAGTTATTTTTCGGTAATTTACTGTCCTCTAGATGGTGCCTCTGCTCCTCTCTGCAGGTTGTGATTCCTGTACTGCCCTCTAGAAGGCGCTGCTCCTCCTCTCTGCAGGTTTTGATTCCTGTACTGCCCTCTAGATGGCGCTGCTGCTCCAGTCTGCAGGTAGTAATTTCTGTACTCTCCTCTAGATGGCGCTGTCCTCCCCCTACGGGATGATTTGTACGCCCCTAGATGCGTGCTCCCTCTCTGCAGGTAGTGATTCCTCTATTCTCCTCTAGATGGCGCCGCTGCTCCTCTCTGCAGGTAATGATTCCTGTACCGCCCTCTAAATGGCGCTGCTCCTCTCTGCAGGTAGTGATTCCTGTACTGCCCTCTAGATGGCGCAACTCCTCTCGGCGAGGCATGTGATTCTCTTGTACTGCCTTTTAGATGCGCTTGACTGCTCCTCCCTACAGGTAGTAATTCCTGTACTGCCCTCTAGATGGCGCTGCTGCCCCTCTCTACAGGTAGTGATTCCTGTACTGCCCTCCAGATGGCGCAACTCCTCTCTGCAGGTAGTGATTCCTTTATTCTCCTCTAGATGGCGCCGCTGCTCCTCCCTACAGGTAGTGATTCCTCTACTGCCCTCTAGGTGGCGCAGCTGCACCACTCTGCAGGTGGTGATTCCTGTACTGCCCTCCAGATGGCGCAGCTCCTCTCTGCAGGTAGTAATTCCTGTACTGCCCTCTAGATGGCCGCAAACTCCTCTCCTGCAGATTGAAATTCCTGTACTACACCTCCCATGATGGCGCTGCTGTCTCCTCTTGCAGGTAGTGTGTTACTGTACTGCCCTCTAGATGGCGGAGCCCCCCTTCCCGTTGTATGATTCCCGAAACTGCCCCCTTTGTGGCGAGCTCCCCTTTGAGGTAGTAATTCCTTACTGCCCTTAATGGCGCGTGCCCTCTCTACAGGGAGTGATTCCCGTCTGCCCTCCAGATGGGAGCTCCTCCTTTCGGGCCTTTGGGCAGTAATGGGCGGGTTCCCCGGGAAGCTTGAAGTTCCCGGGAGGTGGGAGGGTCCGGTCACGGCGCAGGGGTCGCGGCTGCAGGTGAGCGGGGCCGGGGCTCTGGGGACGGGTGCGGTAACCGATCGCATGGAGACCGGTGTGATCACAGGATGCGGCTCTATACACTGATTATAGACTGATACCGCTCTATAGTGATCAGAGGGGGATGTGATACCGTCTTAGTGATCAAGGGGGTGGAACCGCTCTATTGATCAGAGGGGTGTGATACCCTCTAAGTGATCAAGGGGGTGGATACCCCTTATAGTGACAAGGGGTGTTATACCGCTTATAGTGATCGGGGGGGTGGATACCCCATAGTGATCGGGGGGTGTGAACCGCTCAAGTGATCAGAGGGGGTGTGATACCGCTCTATAGTGATCAGAGGGGGTGTGATACCCCTTTTAAAGGGTCAGAGGGGGTAATTCGCTTATAGGGGTTTAGAGGGGGTGTGATACCGCCCTATAGTGATCAGAGGGGGTGTGATACCGCTCTATAGTGATCAGAGGGGGTGTGATACCGCTCTATAGTGATCAGAGGGGGTGTGATACCGCTCTATAGTGATCAGAGGGGGTGATACCGCCTTTTTATGATCAGAGGGGGGGTTTTCAAGAGGGGTGTGATTCGCTTTTAAAGGGGAAGAGGGGGTGTGATACCGCTTAATAGGATAGAGGGGTTTGAAACCCCTCTTTTTAGTGGGGGCAGAGGGGTGTGATAGCCATAGTGAAGAGGGGGTGTGATCCCCCTCTATAGTGATCAGAGGGGTGGATCCCCCCTATTTACAGAGGGGATGTGGTCCCCCTTTAGTGATCAAGGGGTGATCCGTCATAGTGACAGAGGGGGGGTGTACCCCTCTATAGTGATCAAGGGGTGTGTAAGTCTATAGTGATTGGGGGGTGTGATACCGCTCTATAGTGATCAGAGGGGATGTGATCCCGCTCTATAGTGATCAGAGGGGGTGTGATCCCGCTCTATAGTGATCAGAGGGGGGGTGATACCGCTCTATAGTGATCAGTGGGGATGTGATCCCGCTCTTAGTTTATCAAGGGGTGTGATCCCCTCATATGATCAAGGGGGGTGATCCCCTTATGTGATCAGGGGGAGTGATCCGCTTATATGACAGAGGGGGGGTATCCCCCCCTATATATCAGAGGGGGTGTGATCCCCCTCTATAGTGATTTAGAGGGGATGATCCCCCTCTATAGTGATCAAGGGGGGTTTATCCCCTCTATAGTGATCAAGGGTGTGTTTTCCGCTCTTTGTGATCAGAGGGGTGTGATTTTCCCCTTATAGTGATCAGAGGGGGTGTGATACCGCTCTATGTTCAGAGGGGTGTGATCCCCCTCTTAGGATCAGAGGGGGGGTGATCCGTCTATAGTATCAGGGGGGTTTTATCCGCTCTATATGTCAGAGGGGGTGTGATCCCCCTTTAGGATGAGGGGATTGGTTCCCCCTCTATAGGATCAGAGGGGGGATGTGATCGGGGGCCCTCAAAAGTGATCGAGGGGTGTGATCCCCTTATAGTGATCAGGGGTGTGATCCCCCCTCAATGTGAACAAGGGATGTATCCGCTTATAGTGATCAGAGGGGGGTGATCCCGCTCATAGTGATCAGGGGGATGTGATCCGCTCTATAAAAAAAGTTTGGATCAGAGGGGGATTGTCCCCCCCCCTATAGTGACAGAGGGGTGTATCCCCCCCCTATATGATCAGAGGGGGTGTATCCCCTCTTTGTGATCAGAGGGATGTGATCCGCTTATTGATCAGAGGGGGTGTGATCCGCTTATATGATCAGGGGGTGTTTTCCCCCTCTATGTGATCAGAGGGGTGTGATCCCCCTCATAGTGATAGGGGGTGTGATTCCCCTCTATAGTGATCAGAGGGGTGTGATCCGCTTAAGGTCAGAGGGGTTTGATCCCTCTATAGGATCAGAGGGGGTTTTGATCCCCCTCTATGGATCAGAGGGGTTTTGATCCCCCCTCTTAGTGATCAGAGGGGGTGTGGGCCGCTCTATATGATCGAGGGGGGGGTGATTTCCCCCTCTATAGTGATCAGAGGGGGTGTGATCCCGCTCTATAGTGATCATAGGGGGGGTCCCGCTTATGTGATCGAGGGGGTGTGATCCCCCCCCTATGTGAAACCCAGAGGGGGGGTGATCCCCCTCATAGTGATCAAGGGGGGGGACCCCCTTTTTATAGTGATCAGAGGGGTGTGGGTCCGTCTATTGAATTTAGAGGGGGGGTTTTTGATCCCGCTCTATATGGGTCAGGGGGGTGTGATCCCCCTCTAAGTATCAAGGGGGTTGATCCCGCTCTATAGTGTAGAGGGGGTGTATCCCGCTTTTAGTGTCCCGGGGGGGTGTGATCCGCTCTTATGATCGGGGAGGGGGTGGATCCCGCCTATAGGATCAAGGGGGTGTTTTTTTTTCCCGCCCCCCTATATGAAACAGAGGGGGGGGTTTTTGATCCCCTCTATATGAAATTTCCCCCCCCAAGGGTAAAGGGGGGGGTGTCCCCCCCTCTATAGTGATCGAGGGGGTGTGTCCCGCCTATAGTGATCAGGGGGTGTATCCGCCTATAGTGATCAGAGGGGGTGTGATCCCGCTCTATAGTGATCAGAGGGGGTGTGATCCCGCTCTATAGTGATCAGAGGGGGTGTGATCCCGCTCTATAGTGATCAGAGGGGGGGTTTATCCCGTCTATAGTGAAAGGGGGGGGATCCCCTCTATAGTGATCAGAGGGGGGGTGAAAAACGCTCTATTTGACAAAAGGGGGGGTTTGTGATACCCCTATAGGTCAGAGGGGGGTGTGATCCGCCTAAGTGCAGAGGGGTGTGATCCGCTTATAGTACAAGGGGTGTGATCCCGCCTTAGTGACAGAGGGGGTGTGATCCCGCTTATAGTGCAGAGGGGGGTTTTTGATCCCGTCTATAGTGACAGAGGGGTGTGATCCCCTCTATAGTGGCAGAGGGATGGATCCCTTTATGTGTCAGAGGGGGTGTGATCCCCCCTTATAGTGATCAGAGGGGGGGTTTTGTGTCCCCCTCTATTGATCAAGGGGGGTTGATCCCGCTCTATAGTGACAGGGGGTTGTAACCGCCTTAGTGACAGAGGGGGTGTGATCCCCCTCTAAGGGGTAGAGGGGGTTGATCCCCCTCTATTAAAAACAGGAGGGGATGTTGTTGTTTTTGGTTGATCCCGGGGGTCTTCAGTTGTCTTCTGCCCCCAGGACCAGCGGGGAGCGTTAGATTAGTTGTGGCAGGAACTCCTGTACCCGGGCCGCCCATCCCACCACCAGGCTTGTGCACTGCCGCCCTATAGCCTGTGATGTCAGGACATGCTGGGAGTTGTAGTCTCACCACAAAACTAAGCTTAGAAGTGGAGTTTATTGGTGTCCTCCCTCCGCTGTGAGGGTTTTCTGGGGAAGGGGGACTTTAAAAAGGTTCCCCTTCATTCCCTCGGCCGGTTTTTC
>JAODAL010086321.1:0-10287 GCA_025379985.1 Phyllomedusa bahiana
TAAATGAAAAATATTAACATAATTTTGTCACATCCTTAAAAGTGCAAAGTAATAAACGTATCATGTATATACATATGCATACATTTGGTTTTGCTGGAATGGTACAGACCTTAGAATATTGGGATTTTTGTACTTACCGTAAAATCCTTTTTTCTGAATCTTGGGAGCACCACCGGGGTATAGCCCTCCCCCCGGGACTGATACGGGCAACCCCAAAAGTGCTGGTCCCCAATGAATTTGACGAAAAAAGTGAACTTGTTTCTACTGCACGTTAAACGTTGCAAAAACAGAACCAACTCGGAACGGCCCAATATTTGGTTTCCCAATACGTTATATGGTATGTTTATTGATGCCATTAAAAAAATGCAGCTCGTCCCAGACATGCGCGCAATAAAAAGTCCTTACGTGGCACCGTGGAGGGGAAGAAAGCAAAAAAAATGTTAGGTTTTGGAGCTTGGGAAAGAAAATTTTAAAAAAAAAACCCAAAAAGAGCGGTTATTGGGAAGGGATGGTATAATTGTCTATAGAGAGCTGTAGGAGCGCTCTGTCAGACGTGATATAGGTTATTACCGCAAAAAGGTACTTCTTCAATTCGTTTGCCACTGCGGTGCTGCTGGGTCGAGCTTTTTTCGGCCTGGCGCTTATTTGCATGGCGTCTCAAGGCAAACACTATGCACGCTCCCTTTGGGCTGGAAACCCAAAATTTCTGTTTTAGATTAAAAATTTATTGATCAAATTTTTGCTTTTCCTTTGCCTCCAGGTTCCATTTACTTCACATTTCTCTTAGGTTCACTTAGTGCAGGGTCTGACAGCACAAGACATATCACAGGAACGCAAACGAGAAGATGATGTTACACAGCAGGACAGTAGGTGGGAGATCAAATCTTTCAGCTGAACATTTCAGGAGGAAGAATTGTGATTGAAACTGTGTTTGCTGTATTATGGCGTGTGACCAGGAATGGAAGCTAGCAGAGGTCATGCATGTTAATGCCAAGGTCCGGTTTACGGTGGAAAACCCTATGGTATTTCCAAAATCACCTGAAAATACAATACAAAGGCGCCCCGGTTAGAACGGGATCGGACTGTAGGGTTTTTTATTAAGTTTAATTTGTATGTAATTTAGAACATGTAGATTTATTAAAAAAGTAAACTTCAAACAAAAGTTTTTTTTTTAGTTTTGGGTAGGCAGGGAAAGGGTTTTTTTTTAAAATGCTTTGCTGTCTGTGCCCTGTTAAAAAAGATTTCCCATGTGCGCTGTGGCATGCTGGGGAAATTGTCATTCACAGCACTATCTGCGTGAAACATGGAACTAAAGTGCCCGCAGCCCCATAGCTCCGTTTTTTAACTAGAGCAATTTTAAACGGAAAAGGGGTAAGTCGGGGACGCCCCATTTGTAAACCTCTGGAATTCTATGTAACAATCACTCCCTCAATGTCCAGTTCATATTCCATGTTAGGGCTTTTGGATGTCACAAAAGACAGTCCCATCCCTTATCAGAGAGCCATTAACAAGGAGCGACTGTTTTGGACTGTAAGCCATCCAGGGGAGCCTACCAAGAGAAACATGGGTGGGCACAGCCAATCACCAGGGGTATTTGAAGCTGCCCCCATGGTGATTAGCTCATATGTTCAAAAATATATACTTTATTCTTTATTTTACATGGTAACATAGTAGATAAGGTTGGAAAAAAGTCCATAAAGTCCAAACTATAATCCTACATTGTAGATCCAGAAGAAGGCAATAACCCCTATAAGGCGAATGCCAATTGTCCAGAGGAAAAATTCCTTCCTGACTCCAAATCTGGCAATCTGAATAAATCCCTAGATAAACTTCCTGCCTCCAGAATCTAGTCCCCGTAACCTGTAATAATATATTCTCCAAAAAAAGGCATCCAAACCTGTCTTTAACTTGTTTCATGGATCCACCATCACAACCTCTTGTGACAGCGAGTTCCCTAGTCTTACCACACTTACAGTAAAGAATCCTCATCTCTGATGATGGTGGAAGCTTTTTTTTTTTCTCTAGACATAGTGGATGCCACCTTCTCATGGTTATAGCCATAGTGGTAAAGTGAGCTCCCCGAAGCCATGTTAAATATATCGTTCGATAACCTGCTTTGGTTCTGCAGTCCATCCATTCACCCAACCAACTGTTTTGCTCTCCTCTACACCCTCTTTAGCTCAGCTATGCCCTGCTCTTACTTCATTGCCCAAAACTGTATATAACGTGTTTGGCCTGACCAGTGACCAGAGGCAAGACTATGGGCGACATGTCAGAAAAGTGGTGTAACCATGCCAGTTTTAGGCGCATTAAATCAGTGTAAAGTGCGGCAGAAAGTCCGATCCTTTCTAAAATCTGACGTCAGGTATACCTTGCATAGAAAACTTAATGCGCCTTAAAAGGCGAATCGCGTCAAAAAAGGCGCATTGCACAACTCGCGGTTCATAGCATATCATTGGTGAGCTATGCTCAAAACAAGAATATGGCGTCGAAAGTGGTTTTGGCGCAAAATAGCCCAAAAAACTGGCATTGGCGTGTTGGGACATGTCGCCCTATGTTTTTATTATATGTTCCTCTTTTGATGCATGCCCTGATTTTATTCACCTTAGCAGCTGCTACCTGGCACTGATCACAAAATTTAAAGTATTGTACTCCAGTTCTTTTACTTTCTTGAACATTTCTCTTTTCATAGATTTTTTTTTTCCTGTAACCTATAATGATTGGATCATCTATATATTGCTATATACTATTATCTCTGCATATCAAACACCCAGGTGTGTTGGAATATGGCTAGTGCTTGCCCTAACAGAGCAGCTCTGAGAGACTATCTTCTGGTTTGGGCCTTTGGTATAAAACTGGGGCTGGCAAGAGACCAAAACACACAACGCCAGTCTTTTGAATTCCACCCAATAAGTGCCAGGAGGGCAGCTGACAGTCGAAGCTGTGCTCTTGTATGGGTTTTCACACATGCTGCACCCCCATTATTACTGTAACATATATACAGGGCGAGACATTTATATGGATACACCTAAATAAAATGGGAATGGTTGGTGATATCAACTTCCTCTTTGTGGCACATTAGTATATGGGAGGGGGAAAACTTGTCAAGATGGGTGTTGACCGTGGCGGCCATTTTGGATCCAACTTTAATTTTTCCAAAGGGAAGAGGGTCATGTAACTCATCAAACTTATTGAGAATTTCACAAGAAAAACAATGGTGTACTTGGTTTTAAAGTAGCTTTATTCTTTCATGTGCCACAAACAGGAAGTTGATATCACCAACCATTCCCATTTTATTTAGGTGTATCCATATAAGTGACACACCCTGTATATAGGTCATAAAGTGCAAAAAATAAACAAATATATACATTATTGATCAGGAAGGGGTTAAAACACCTTCTAGTTTACTAGCCATCTTAGGCTGTATTCACACTGCGTTTTCCAGTGTCTGCATGCTGTATGCATTAGGAAATCTCATGGTGAATGGGGAGATCTGATTAGATGTATGCGCCAAGCTGAAATGGTAAGATTATCCATTTAGCCTCTGGGCTGATATACAATGGTTTACTTTGTTATTCTATGTTTAGTTTGCAGCATCTAATGAAGAAACATATACTGCACGGTATTTTATTTTTTAAAACCTGGAAGCCTTCTGCCAACGAATGTCAGTATACTGAAAAATGCGGTGTTAAAGTAGCCTTAGTAATGGAAAAAGCTACGACTAAGGGCCGTCATGCTCAGTGACCTGAAACGCGTCACTCAGTTTGTCCTGTCTGTTGACATTTTATTCATCTCTCAATAAAACGTGGATTTTACTTTGTTATAGGTTGAGCTGGACGTCACTTTATACTTATTTAGGCTCAGTTCACATAGATTACAATGTGGCATCTGCATTTACACTGTGCAGACACGAGCAAACGTTGCAGAAATCCGGTCGGATTTTTGCCACAGATACCCAATAAGGCACAGTGCCCTATTTTGTTGGTAACTCCTGTGTCTCCGTTAGCTTTTATCTTCGTATTTTTAGCTTCCGTTGCTAGCCTCTCCTATCTCTGAATGATTATTGGTATTGACACCACCATTACAACTTCCTCTGTATTTGTCACACAACTTTTCCAGACCCTTGCATGGTAAATCTGCTCAGTTATGCATTGAGTAGAAGCGTAGCCCCTTTTTTTTTTTTTTTTTAGCACATTCATGAAAAAATGAAGTGTTGACGAATTTCGAGCAATTGCTGTTAGTTGTAGCTGATGTGCATATGACCTAGTCGGTTTAAATCAAACATGCACCTATCATGACTAGATGTTGTTTTCCCATTTATGTTTGTCCTATATATTTGTTATAACAAGGGCCGCATTTCAATGCATTTTGACACTGTACATGATACTTTTTGTATCTGAAATTGAGGCAGGGCCGGTTTCACATATGCGTCGGAGGTTCTGTTTGGAACCTTCGGCGCATGTTCGGTCGCTATTTGTACAATGATGGACTCCACGCTGGAACCCCGACACCCCTAATAGGATCCTTTGGGTGGTGTGGGTGTCCATTGTGAAGCGGGTCCCATGGCATCTGTTTTCACCTCTGCGCCAGATGTGAACCAAGCCTCCTCCTTCAAGCTTACTTCTGTTCTGGTTTTGTTTGCAATAGTTCGTGCGTGCACTTTTGGTGAAACTGTCTGTACATGCCCAATCCTTGCTATGAGGGTTGACCAGGTCTGTTTGGCCTCTGTTTCATATATTTGAGTTTCACATGTGGGCATTCTTTGGAGACTCTAATCTATCTGCGCATGCGCAATCTTAGTATTTTGGCAATATTACATTGTAACTTACTTTGTTACATTGTGTTATCTTGATTATTGATCAATACTATGTATCAAATGCTGCTACTTTGTAAACACAATTGTGTTTTCTTTCTCCAAATGAACAATTTGTCCATGAGTATTATATTTCTATTTCATTTAATTCATTATGCTTGCACGAATCCGCGGATATTCTATTTCTGATGGCATCATAAGTTGGGTTAACATTGTCTTTATATGTTTTTTTTTTTTTTCCTTTCTTTATGATTTATTAACTGTGGACTATTCTGCATCCAATGATTGGTGTATTTTTGTTTTTAAACTGGCTAGATCATAAACCCATCAGCTCTAAGGGTATGTTCACGCGGCTTATTTGGACGTGGTTTTGGACAAGGTTTTCGGAGCTTTTCCGCACCCAAAACCTCGCCTGAAACGCGCTTCTTCAGAAGAGGTTTTAGAGGTGTTTCTTGGCGAGGTTTTCACCCATACAAATGATTAGCCAGGTCAAAAACCGCACCTAAAACGCGCTTCAAGAATTGTCATGACGATTTTTTTTCAGCGCTTCCAAGGAAGCGTGTAAAAACCTCGTCGTGTGTGAACTACAACGAGGTTTTATATAGGAATCAATGAAATGAACTGGGGGCGTTTTGGAAGCGCTTTGGGCGAGGAAATGCTCCGAAAACCACGTCAAAATAAGCCGTGTGAACATGGTCAAAGAGCAATTGCTCAAAACGCGTCGGCAATGTTTGCATGTTTATTACATGGATTTTAAGTGATTTAAGTAAGTAAGTTTTCATGTTGGATTACACTTTGAATCTTGCATCATACTGGCTCTACTAGTCCTGTGAGCAATCCATGCACCTCTCCGGCACTGGCAGTCTCAGGTAAGCTGTTTGGTCTATTACCAAGAAGTGAAGAGTCTTGAGGCCGGTTTTTGGTCTCTCGACGCAGGAATGCCGTCCTGTTTTTCTCAGTATGTCCTCATAGGCCATTGTGTGTATAATAAGGTTATAAAAGTTGTGTCCTTGTGTTCAGCATGCAGCAATTCACACATTATTGTCTGCCTGTTCTTACAGGGCTTAACACAGTCAAGTAGATTGCATTTTCCCCAGCAAATTAAATTTCAAAACAGCTGGCTTTCATTTTTATTCCCAATTACGCTCATTCACTTTTTGATGTCTCTTTCAATTTCCTTTTACCTCTGAAGCTTCGTCACCTTGGCAATGATGAAGTTCATATCGTGTGGTCGGAGCACAGCAGAGAGTATCGTAGAGGTATAATACCCACGGAGTTTGGCGATGTGCTGCTGGTTATCTATCCCATGAAGAATCATATGTTCAGCATCCAGATTATGAAAAAACCGGAGGTAAGACGCAACTTTGGTTAGTTTAGTTCTGTGTTAAATTAATTGCCCAACACAATTTTGGAGATCTGTGATATAGGTCAGTGGTCATGGGGACAAATATCTTCATGAACTTTTTCTTATTGATCCTACTAGGATGCTTTTTTCTGTCTTTATTATTATGATCATTTACACTGTATATATTCAGTACTTTATGCTATAAAGGGGGATCAATTGAAAAAAAGAATACCATACAGTTAACTGTGTATATTTTTAATAGGAACAATGGATGCCATTTTCTAGGTATACAGTAGCATACATGGCCCAGAGGTATATGCCCACTGTACACTGCAGACAACTCTCTCTTTGAAAGCACTATATAACACCGCATAGTAGACTGAATTCAGGATTAGATAAATATAGATTCACCCAATATGTATATTTTGTCCCTCAAGTTACAGTGGTACAATATTTTTACTGCTATCCTATAACCTTATATATCACAGAAGTCCGCTCCTCTATCATATAACCCTATATATCACAGAGCTCAGCTTCTCCCCTCTATCATATAACCCTATATATCACAGAGCTCAGCTCCTCTCCTTTATCATATAACCCTATATATCACAGAGCCCAGCTTCTCTCCTCTCTATCCTATAACCCTATATATCACAGAGCTCAGCTCCTCTCCTCTATCATATAACCCTATATATCACAGAGTTCAGCTCCTCTCCTCTATCATATAAAACTATATATCACAGAGCTCAGCTCCTCTCCCTCTATCATATAACCCATATATCCCAGAGCTCAGCTCCTCTCCCTCTATCATATAACCCATATATCCCAGAGCTCAGCTTCTCTCCTCTATCATATAACCCTATATATCACAGAGCTCAGCTTCTCTCCCTCTATCATATAACCCTATATATCACAGAGAGGAAGAGAAGCTGAGCTATCATATAACCCTATATATCACAGAGCTCAGCTTCTCTCCTCTATCATATAACCCTATATATCCCAGAGCTCAGCTCCACTCCCTCTATCATATAATCCTATATAACAAATGTTGAAAAGGGATAGGGAAATACAATATGGCGCTACAAACCCATAGGGGGAAAAAAACTCTAATAATATAGCTTTAAAATGCTTACTTATTGAAAAAGTGCAAAAAATGGTTTGATATATAGAACATATAAATTTATTTAACAAACCACTAATTATAAAACCTGCTCTCGCCAGTTTAGCCAATAAGTATTAAAATGTACATAAAAGAACGAAGTGCAATAGAGAGATTCTTCACAAGAGAGGCCTTCACAAAACAGCTGTAGTTATACTGAGAGTAAATTACATACAGATGTATTTGATTTACTAATTCTTAAGATAATTGGTCACACTGGATTTTATGTAGGGCTTTCAAAGTACAGAGTACTGAACACATAGGCACGCCACACTTCTCAGTTTTTTAATTTGCAAAAATTTGTAAAAGCACATATACTTCATTAATATTTGCTACTTTGTGTTGCTCTATCACATAAGATATTAATAGAAGAGTGCAGAAATCGGGCGATACCTTTTAGAGCCTGAGTATATTTGGTGGTCGCTTTCGAGAGTAGTAGCTCTCCATCAGAAACTGAACATTCACAGACGTTTTATACACTTGAGACGGCGGTCTTGTTCACGCGGCTTATTTTGGGACGCATTTTGCCACGTATTGAGCGTGTACTGCGCTCTAACACGAGCGAAATGCACCCCAATCATTGCGGTAATCCACAGTTCTCATCGAGAACTATGGATTACGCCTCCTCTTCCCAACTCGTACCATACGTGCGGGGAGATAAGTAACATGGCGAGTAATGACAGTCTATGGGGCTGGCGGCCCCCCCCCCCCCCTCCCGCACCACGGGAGTACGCGACGATCGGCGCGAGCTCCCGAACACCCAGCGTAATTGCGGCCGTACTGTACGCCCTGCAATTATCCGTGTGAACATAGCCTCAGGATCTTAAAATAACAAAATGCAATACAAGCAGAGACGTTTATATCCATAAAATACATTTGTTTGTGGCTGTAACATTTAAAAATAAGGAAAAGTTCGGGGTTATGAATACTTTTTCAACCCACTGTAGCTGAGAGTTTTACCACAATGGGCAAAATCTGCACAAAAGTTCACCTTCGTTTGTTTGAGGGACCAAATCTGCTTTTCATGTACATTGTTTGAGTGTGACTCTTTTTTTTTTTTTTTCCCCTCCTGACAGATCCCTTTTTTTGGACCACTTTTTGATGGAGCCATTGTGAATGGTAAAATACTTCCAGGCTTGGTTCGGGCAACCGCCATTAACGCTAGCCGAGCGCTTAAATCCCTCATCCCGTTGTACCAGAACTTGTATCCTTTCTACGTATAGTAAAAGTATGAGTTTTGGAACGATGGAGTCTGTTGCCTGTAGAGTCTGGTTGTTTGGAGAGTTATATCTGCGCACAGACTTGAACTGTAGAGGTATACCTTAGTGACAATGGAATGGTAACACACGTTTTTCAGTTTAGTCCAGGAGAAATAAGAGGCTCAATGCAAGGTTTTAAGAAAATCTGCTTCAGTATCGTTGTTTTATGGTAAATAGTATTGCTGACTAAAACGGACGAGAGCTTGATGGCCTTCTTTAAAGGAAAGGTGTCACTTTGCACTTCAGCCTATTGATCAGACATCATGTTCAAAGAAGTCTGTCTCTTTTCATCCTTACAAACTATGGATCTGATTGACAGCCATCTCTGTATACACACTGACAGAAGGGAGACTGTCAATCACTGATAAGACCGCCTACTGGACTCCTTAACACAAAAATAAGCAGGGATTTAAAGGGGTTTTGCCACGAAGTAAAATTGGTGTGGGAAGTTTAAAAATTAAATAATAAACATTTTCACCATTCATTATTATTAAAAATGCTGCACTGTTTTTGTCTTAGCTGCTCCTTTAGTGATCTATTGTTTACAGCTCGTTTCCAGGGGATACGACCAGGGCGAGAGCTCCTCACTCCTGGTCGCACATGCTCAGACATCACTTCTCTTCTCAGGCAGCTACTGAGTGATCAACCCCAGGTGCTGTCATTCTACTCCCGTCCTTTGGACTAGTTAGTAATTAGTCAAACAGTGCATATAAAAAAAAAAAGAAATCTCAATCAGGTCTGTGCATTGATAAAAAGAAAAAAAATCCACAGGTTAAGTTCCTGCAGGGAATTGAACCTAGGACCCTTGTGCTGTAAAGCAAAAATGTTACCTCTGAGCTACAATGTAGCTAATTACAGTTCTACACATAAACAGACCTTTCTTTAACTAGAGAGAGGAAAGGCCTGGTGATGTCATCCTGCTGGGTCACATGATATGCAATTCAAACAAATCACACACGCGTTCTACAAAGTCTATATATATATATATATATAACATGCCAGCAGCATGTTATAGAGCAGGAGGAATGGAGCAGATTGATTATATATTTATTATATTATCAAATATCAATCTGCTCCATTCCTCCTGCTCTATAACATGCTGCTGGCTGTTTTTAATATCAGTTAGCATGTTCAATGCAACATCTTCCCTTTAAATATATTGCCTATAACCTTAAAGGGGTATTATTATGTCACTTCAACACCGTCAGCTACAGGGAATGGAGAAGTGGCCTCGAACATGTGGCTCTTTCCATTATTTTTACAGGAATTTTGATTACAGCTATACACTTTTTCTCGGCTGCACTCGGAACTCCGGTAGAGGAGAACCGAGAGAGCTGCGCATGCGCGGTGTGTACCAGCCCGGTGTCTCTGTGCATGGACAGGGTAGCATGGGGTTTCTGGCATGGTGACTTTTCGCTTGTGCTCTGTTCTATGTGTGCATTTTACTTGGTTCTTTATATGCAAGCAGATTAAATGCCCTTCAGTAATAACTACAGTAGACCACGTTATGCCAGTAACTCGGGCGACTGTGACGTCTGTTGCTTTCCTAAGGTGGGAACTTAATAGGACTTGCTTAGATAATTGGTCATAGGCATTTTGTGTCGCAAAAGTTAATACTGTCTTTGGGGGCAGGCAGGAAAAAAAAGCTTTTTTTTAAAGGCCTGAAGCCCTTTTATTATCTCAATTATTAAGAAACTTTAAAGAAAGAAAT